>JAXQQM020071435.1:0-82093 GCA_034641835.2 Pinus albicaulis
AAGATTTTAATACAAAGTTTTTCACCCCTTATGCCTCCCACACCTCCACCTCACTCACCCTCATGTCACCCTCACCTCACACTCCACTCACCATATCCCTCCATAATCTCACTTGGATGAATTAATGGGTTTGGATTGATTTCAATGGTTTGTTTTTTGGGTTTTAGGTTTGGATTGATTCCAGTGGTTTGTAAATTAATTTTTATATTTTTTATAATAATTATATTGTAATTATAATATTTATTATAATTTTAATATAATTTGAATTATAATATTAATCATATTTAAATTAACTTTTTCAAATCATTTGTATATTAATTTAATTTTGTAACTTAATCAATTTCTAATTAGATGAAAATTAATTAGAATTAATTGTATATATTAGTTAGTTAATAATTAATTTAGAATTAATTATTAGATAATTAGAATTTTAATTTAGGATTAGATTTTTAATTAAAATTCTGATTTTTAACCCAGTAACAGAATTTCCAAATTTATGCCAGATTTGACTTATCAACTTTGGAAGCTCATAGAATGAGTTTTACTTGGCCAAATGAGTCCCAGGACAGCTCATTGGAAAGATAAAATCAAGGAAAACATTTCTGAGGAGGTTCTACTAATAGATTTGGTCATTAATTGGGTCAAAAATCATGAAGAAGATCAAGCTCCGAATTTCTAAAACAAAATCAATTTTCTGATTTATTTTCTGCATTTTAATTTGTCCAAGCCTCTTCTAATTGCAGATTCATTCGTCAATAATATCCTTGGCCAATTAAACCATCCCAGGCATCAATAGAGAAATTATATTTTATTTTCAATTATTTATTTAAATTAAATTTGATTGGGTTTGTTTTAATGCCAGAAATGGTATTTTGATTTTATTCGTTGCATTTTAATTTATTTTGATTTCTTTTTTGCAGGAAAACAGTAGAAGAGATAAGGAGAAAAGATCTCAATCAATGAGAATTCTCTAGCAATTAAAGATTGGAATTCTGAGAAAATAAAATTGGATTGGGCAGATTTCTCTTCAACAAACTTTCCTCTCAAGAATTCCTTTGCAAATATTATAAATAGCAGATTGCAGAATGTAATAAGGGCTACTCTCTTCTGCAATTCTGGAATTCGAAAAGCACTTTTGTAATAGGGATTTAGAGTTGCAGGTGGGAGGAGTGGAATCTCAGATCTGGAGATTATTGAGTTTTTTCTTTTACATTATGAGGTATGTATAATGAACAGAGTTTGCACTATTGTAGCTCTGCTTTTGAAAGCAGAAGCTTAGACATTGTAAAGGACTATTAGAGACTGGAGCTGGAGAAATGGATTCAATAAATTGGTATTTCGAATACTATTATTTTAAATGCTGGTTTTATTTTATGATAACAGGAATGGTGTCAATTTATTTACATATTTGTGCACTTTTGTCGGTATGGGTAATTTGCTTCTATTTTATGTTGTTATTTATCTCTGCTCTTATGGGCTGAATTCTGATTTCTAGGTAACTATTTACTCATAAATCTGTCTTTTAATATTGGATCAATAAATAATGATATGTTGTGAACTTCTTCCGCATATTATTGTTTAATAATTCAAGTTACTGATTAAATGATCAATACCATTTTGTGAACTATTTCCTGAGTGTTGTTGATTGATTATTTCAGTTAAAAGGTCTCAATATGACGTGTTTTTCTATCCATAATGTCAGTTAATTGAACTATTTCATTAACTTGATAGTCATTATAAACAAGACATATTTCAATCCAATATTTTAAATACCTGCTCTTGGTTGGGTTAGATCTATATTTGCCTAATTGAGATAGGATTAAGATAGTTCATTTTGCTTGTATCTTAGAATAAGTTTGCATTTAGAATAATTTCTACATTCTCTCAAGTCCTCTTCCCAAAGAGGCAAACTTTAGTAGTGGATTGGCTGAGCCCTAAATTAGCTTAAGGATCACTTTCTTGCGTGATCAGCAAGAAGAAAAAATCTGATGTCTCTTTTCCATTGGTGAATGAAAGTCATATTTTAAAGCCATTGGAGATTGAGAGAAGGTAACTGGACCTAGTTGAACCAGTCGGAACCACCATTCCAAACGGAAAAGGAGCTGCTTTAAGGTCTGGACCGGGTGGTCATCCCCCATGTTGTTGCAGCGATTTTCGAGGCTTCAACATGCCCATACTGGGGACTTAACCAATCCTCAGTATTAAAATAGGTCTTAAGGAAATATTTTTCATTATATTTTTTCCTTTAAGAATGTTTTATAAGTTGTGAGTATCATTTTATAAAAAACTGTAATTCTGGCTTTTAGAAAAATTTACTGTACTAGGTCTAACCCAGATCCTAAACCTACTATTATAGTAGACAATCCAGACAGAATTGGGAAAAAGAATAAACAAGTAGAATATTTAAGTGCAAAAGTTTCCTTAAATAGAGCCAATTCATTACCAAAAGAGTTAGTGAGTTTACAATACATAGAGTTTGACCTGAAGTTTGAATATTCTTTGTTTACAAGAAAATCAGAAACTGACTTAAAAAATGTTGTTCTAGACCCTGTTTTTATTTCATTTCTTGAAACAAAAAAAAAAAATTTCAGCAGATTCTGAATCAAAGATATTTAAAGCTCATGATAAACTTGAATAAATAAATGCTACTATTCTTAAGGAAATAAATTAAGCAATTGAATTAGCTGAGTTATTAGCATATACATCTAAACCTTCTATTTCTCATTTAGATACCACTACATCATCTATAATTTCCACCACATTCCAACCTATAGATCCATTTATCCCTATACAAAGCTTACAACCTAGAATACTTTTTCCATATTATTCCATATAAACATCATCTATTAGTTTATCTTCTACAAATTTAAACTCATCATTCTCATTTCCAAGTAGTTCTTCATATATTCCAGTTTCATTTTCTAGCACCCCAACTTTGTCCTTTAGTTCATCCACCACTTTTTCTATTTTACCATCTTATATTCCAGTTTTATCAGTCACTTCATTAACTACATCAACAAGTACTTCCAGTTCAGCCCCAAGCACTTCCAATCTACCTCCTAGCTAAGTTAAAATTCAAGCTATGGCTGCTAGGTATGCTCCCCTAGTTCTTCCAGCACAACTACATGACATGCCTCAGGATTACCAAAGTAAGATACCCCAATTTGATGTTACTACTCAGTACATTGCCCAGTGGCACATTAATAAAATGATAGATTACTTTGGGCTTCATGAAATAGATGATTCTGATGTACAAATGAGACTCTTTGCACAAACATTAACAGGGGAAGTTAAAAAATTGTTTAAATGTCTTAATCCTGGTATCATAACTGATTTAGCAGTCTTTCATAGATTATTTTTGAATAAATGGGAAAAGAAGAAAAATCCACTCCAAATATTATCTAAATTTGATACCATGAGAAGAGCTCCTAATGAAACAGTCCATGACTACTACACTAGATACAACAATGTTTACAATTCAATCCCATCTACTCTCAAACCCACTCTTGATTCCATGATACTCAAATTCCCTAATGGATTTTACACAAACATGGCTTATCATCTGAGAGAGAGAAATGTTGAAACATTAGAAAGAATGCAAACAAATGCTGTTAGTGTAGAATTAAATATTTTGGCCATAAAAGCTAGATTGAGGAATAAGAGGAGAGTAACCATAAAAGAAGAAACATCTAGTTCAGATAGAAAAATAGATCAGTTAGCTAAGGCTTTAGAGATAATGATGAATTGATTAGACAACATAAAAATGAGACCTCAATGCGATAATCAATAGCAAATTAGGAACCCCAACTTCAGGAAAAATACAAATTCAGGAAAATCTAAAGAATCAGCTCCTGATCAGACAATAAGACCCCCATTTCAAGAGAACTATGCTGAAAGTTCTCAAAACAATGCTGATGATGAAGACACCATAAATCTAATGGGTATAAATGATGATAACACTATATTTTTCACTCAAGAAGACCAAGAGTTATTTGAAATGCAACAACTTCAATTAGATTTAGGTGAATAATTTGACTGCAAAAAAGGTTATGATTTTTCCATAAACGAAGTACATAAGCAATATAACCTTAGAAGTAAGAAAAACACTGAACCTTATATTAAGAAATCTGCACAAATTGAAAATAAGAAAATAGTAGAAGCCCCAACAACAAAATTTCTGCAAATTCTCCCTAGCGAAAATAAGCAAAACTCTAACTCATCCCAAAAAGTTTTCGGCCCCAAAATTTCACCCAATCCTAAGATAGTTGACATAACAGATGAATTTTCTCAAGATTCAAAAGATTCACAAAAATCTTCTGCTGCAAAAACATCTAATTCTTCTAAAACAACAAACTTAGAATAAAAAACATCCACTGTTGATCCAAAATCAGCAGATCCAAAAGCTGCAACTGCAAAAACAACTTCTGATAATTAAAAATCTGAAAAAACATCTACTGCTTCTCAAACCATTCCTGAAAAGAAAAATAGGAGCAGTAAGACACAAGAAACTCAAACAGAAATGAAAAAATAACTGTAGAAAAACAAGACAAACCCACTCAAACTACAGTTACTAATGAAGATTTAATTCAAATAAGTAAATCACAACCTTCATTCAATATACAAACTGAAATTGCAAAGTTTAAAATACCAATTCCTTTGACATAATTGGTAAAACATGATTTGTATAAAACAACTATCACTGAAACATTAAACATGAATTATGGAGAAGACTCTGTAAACTTGAATGATGATCAACCATAGTTGATTTTTGGCCCTGATGTGAATGGAAAGCATCAAGATGGAGCAGTTCCTCCATTTTACATCAACCTAACTATTCATGACCAAATTTTACACAATGCAATATTAGATTCAGGAGCTTCACACAATCTAATGCCCAAAGTAATAATGGAAACCCTGAACTTAGACATCACAAGGCCTTACAAAGATTTATTTTCATTTGATTCAAGCAAAGTGAAATGCCTAGGTTTAATTAAATATTTGTGTGTTACATTAGTTCAATATCCTGGTAAAGGTATACTCATGGACATTGTAGTAGTTGATATCCCACCAAAATATGGAATGTTATTATCTCGCTCATGGGGAGAAAAATTACAGGGATCTCTAAAAATTGGACATGTCATATGAAACCATATCAGTTTTTGGTCAACCAAAGAAACTCTATAGGGAAACATTGATGAAATATATGGTGAGCAGTGCAACAATAATCAATAAATTACCCAATTTATGCTACACCTACTGACCTAGATTCATTCATTTTACGTAACTTTGAAATTGATAATGAAATCAAAACTAAACTAAAAGAAAAAAATAAAACACAAAAAAATGACAATATCTTTCATGAATCTTTATGGCATTTAGATTTTGATGGATCAATAAACAAACTAGGAGCAGGAGCAGGAGTTTAGATAACTAATATTGAAAAGAATCATGGAGAAGGCCATGCTTTCAGACTGAATTTTAGATGCACCAACAATATGACTGAGTATGAAGCCCTCATTTTAGGACTCCAGATTATTAGAAACTTAGGAGGAAAAATAATATCAATAATGAGAGATTCAGAGTTGATTATTAAACAGATGAAAGGATAATATTCTGTTTATAATCCTAGAATAGGCCAACATAGAGAAACTATAATAGATTTGATAGATGAACTGTTGGAATGTAATTTTTCTGCAACACCAAGAAAGCAAAACATACAGGCACACTCCTTAGAAAATTTTGCTAGTACCTGCAATTTACCCTTTCAGCCCAATCATAAGTATACTGCAGAAGTAAAACACAGACCAATGATTCCAGATAACCTCAAATATTGACAAATTTTCTCATAAGACCGACAAATTTACCATTTTATGAATAATGAAGGAGAATTTCATAATTGTAAAATAGACACAGACTGTACATTAGGTCAAGATTCAGAGAGTGAAATTGATTTGAATAATATAGATGTAAATAAAGTAAAGTTTGCTATACCTACTAAGTTTAGTCAATGAGATATAGATAACTTAGAGAGAGTAGAAATTGATGAGATAACTGACGATGAATATGATATATTAAATCTCAAAGATAATTTCTTACCAAAAGGTTTAACTCCTTTAGAAGATTTATTTGACTCAAATGATGTTGCTAGAAAACCCAAAATGGAGCCACTTAGATCTGATATTGAGGAATGTAACATAGGCACAGAGTTAAAACCCAAGATGATCAAACTTTCCAAAGCCTTACCTCAACAAGAAAAGAAAAATATATTGCTATTTTTAAATAATTTCAAGATGTTTTTGCTTGGAGTTATGAGGACCTAAAATCCTATGACACCAATATAATACAACATAAAATCCCTATAAAAGAAGACCAAAAGTCTTTTAAACAAAATTTAAGAAGGATCAACCCTGTTTTGATGCCTTTGATTAAAAATAGGTAAACAACGTTGATCAACGGTTGTCATTGATGTCAACCCAAGCAGCACCAGGGGCTAACCCAATATTGCATGGGAATTTTGACCTACCAAATTAATATATTTTGGGTCAATAATTATTTTGATGATTTCTACTTGTTGAGATGTTTTCGTTGATTTATGGCATGCCATGTAATTCTTCACGGTTTGAGAGATATTCATGTTTGAAGTTTGTACCCCCAGTTAATGGGCTAAAACCCCATGGGGTTGTGGCATGGGTCATTGAAAAGTCATAAGTAATATTTTTTAAGCTCCTAAAATCTCTCTCACATTCACTTGTTGAAGCCCCTATCAACCTAAGCATTTATATAAATTCTGATCCTCATATCCTCCTCATGCAAGGGATTTCGCCATCTGAAACAGGTCATTGTGACATTTTCGCTTTAATGTTTTTTATCTAAAGGTTAAGAAGCCGAAATTTTTACGAAGTGAAGCCGAAATATTTTGGAAGCTGCTGTGAAAATTTTAGATCAAGGTGCGCAATATTTTCGGAGATATGATCGGTGGAAGTCAGTGTTTTTGCAGGCTCCTGAAATTCATCTCAAAGAAGTGACCTTGGGAAAATTTTCATAACTCTCTCTGAGTATTGGATTGGAATTCCGTAAAAAGTGACAAATATTGCACAGTCTGTAGTTTTCTATCTATCAATTTCAGAGCCAAATGAAGAAACAGTGACACGTGGCATGCCATAAAATTTCACTCTGTTGAAACAATCCATAATTAGGGCATTGTGAGAGATTGGGTATAACTCTCTCTTGAAAAATACAAATTGGGTCAGACCTATGGCATTGGAAAGATGACTCAAAGGAATACAAAATTACCTAAAATACGATATTGGGGATCTGAAATAACATATATACACCAGATTCAATATCGAGCTCCTAGAAGGCAAAGAAAAAGCTAGATCATGTGTTGTCTAGGGCTGCAAAGGACCAGACTTTCTAGGGAAGCAAAGCAAAGCAAGGTGGAGCAGAGGGTAGCATGACAAGAGCAGTAGCCAAGGTACATAACAACAACAAGAAGTTCATCACATGAAGTCTTCAAGTGGGCAGCACTACATACAATCATTGTAAAAGGTATTTATTGTACTAGACCATTGTAAATGCATTATTGTACAAATTGTACTAGTGTCCTTCATAAAAGTTTAGAGGAAGTTTCGTTAGTCTAAGATCATCATTTAAATTTAGTTTATTTGTCATAGTTGGGGTTGTGATAAAATATTATTACTACACATCATTCTATATCATTGCGTAAAGTGGACCATTTTCCCTAAATCTGGGAATATTCTTCTTATTCTTACACGGGGTGGTAGGAGTGGCCTTTAGGGTGGTGTGTAGCTCATTGGGTGTTGGGGCATCCATTCAGTTGACTACTGAAGAATCTCGGGCATTGGAGCGTCCATCCAGTGGGAGCTGGAGAAGAATGCTTTTCTAGATTCTAGGAAGTTGGAGCTTTATTTTCAATTGTAGTTGAATATTAAATAATTATTAGAAAATAATTAGGTGGTTTTTGTCCCGGAGTGGGTTTACACCTTAAAAAATATATGCATTTTTGTTCCATCGTATTTTCTACTATCATTGTACAAACACTGATAATAATTGAAGATTAACTAATGCTCTAATAGAAAGGAATACTGATTCACCCCCCTTCTCAGTATTTCCAACAATTGGTATCAGAGCTTGGTTCCTTCAATAACAGTTTAACAGTTGGAAGGGGGTCATGGAGCATATAAAGAATGGTGTACCTCTGTTCAATGAAAATAATTATGCACTCTGGAAAGGAAGAATGGAGGTCTATCTCTTGGCGTAAGGTTACGAAGTATGGGACACTGTTCAAAATGGATTTACATCAGCCACAGATGAACAAGCTAAGAAGAATTTGGTAAATGATGCAAAAGCAAAGAATATTATTATCATTGAACTTATTGAATTTTCTTATCATAAGGTGTTGGGTTGTAAAACCGCCAAAAAATGTATGGGAAAAGCTTGAGAATATATATGCAGGTGACTCAAATGTCAAAGAAGCAAAGCTTCAAATCTATAGAGCAAACATTGAGCAACTAAGAATGAAAGAAGATTGCAACATTGCTGCATACTTCCAATACGTTGATGAAATAGACAATACTCTAGAAGGATTGGGAGAGCCAGTTGATGAGAAGACTATTATACGGAAGATTATTAGAATGTTACCAGGGAGATTCAACCCAAAGGTATCAGTCTTAGAATACAGTGAAAATATGGACAAACTCAGCAAAGAGGAATTACATGGAGTTCTCATAGCATAGGAAATGAGACTTGATGAAGAAGAGGGTACTTCACATCTAGAAAATGCATTCGTTGCATCTAAGAAAACCAATAAGGATAAACAACCTTCAATTGAAAAGACATGCACCTGCAAGTGTGAAGAAAAGGGAGATGATGAAGAAGGTCTTTCAGATGAAGAAAATGCTTACTTCACGAGAAAACTAAAAATTGGTAAGGGAAAATTCAAAGGTAAACTTCCATTGATATGTTTCAGCTGTGATGAGGTTGGGCATTTCGCAGCAAAATGTCCAAACAGAAGTGATGGAAACTCAAAAGGAAAGAAAGGCTTTAATAAATTCAACAAGCAAGGATCCAAAAGGAACTTTCTCTCTAAAGAAGATAGCTCATCATCCGATGAAGAAAATGATAGCGAAGAAGAATCCAATGAGAGAGTATTGTTTATGGCCAAGCACAATAAACCCAAGCACAATAAACAAGAGGTTTCAAACAATGAAGAAGAAGGATTGACCATAGAAGAATTTTATAAGGAAGCAATCAAGCGTATAAAAGATCTCAAGGCAGAGAAGATCCGTTCCAATATTCTTGAAGAACAAGTTAAAGGTCTCAAAATTGAAGTTGAAGAACACAAATGCATTGAAGAGTCACTTCAAAAGAAGTTGGAAGAAATAAACCAAGAAAGGGAAGAATTAGAAGCCGAAGTAGTTTCACTGCATGAGGAAGTGAAGAAAGGAAAAACTATCCAAAACTATGCCAACAGCTTAAGGGCATTGGAAGAAATCATAAAAAATCAACGATCTTACAATGAAGGAACTGGCATCGGTTACAAAGAAGAAGAAGTAGGACCTTCTACAACAAAATACAATGAACCTATGAGATTTGACATGCATGTAGACTTCATTGGACAAGATTCACAAGAACAGCCTTGGAAGACAATTCCTCGACAAAAATTTCCATCTAGATACCAACACATTATGGCTATTGTTATTCATGTGGAAAATTTGGTCATAAAGCTGTAGAATGTTGCATGTACCCTAGGAACTAATACAATTCTAGGAGATCTGTCAAATATGAACCTCCCAGGGCTCAGGGAAACATCAATAGATTTGAACATTTAAGAAATAATATTGAATGTTACAAATGTCAAAACTTTGGACACATAGCTAAAGACTGCAGACTTGAAAATCCTCCAGAAGAATCTTCGAAGCCACAGAATGAGCGAACATGGAAGAAGAAGAAGGCTGATAATTGTGCTCTCGCTTTCAAGGCTCAAAACAACAAATATGTGTGGTATGTTGATAGCAGTTGCTCAACGCATATGACTGGAGATAGAAATAAATTTGTATCTTTGAAAGAGAAGAAGGATGGAACCGTGTCCTTTGGAAATGATGGATCTTCAAATGTTATAGGATCAGGTACTGTCACTCTCAGAAGAAAATATGCTCTAGCCAAGAATGTTCTATTGGTTGAAAACATGAATCACAATCTGCTCAATGTTGGACAAATGTGTGATCAAGGACACACAATAATATTCAACACCACAAAATGTGAAATCAGGAAAGGCATGTATGGTGAAATTGTGGCTACAACAAGTCGAGCTCCAAATGACATATATGTTATGGATGAAGCAACTAAAGCATGTATAATAGTTAAATAGGATGATATAATATTCGGTAGAAATGATGATCAACTAAGTAAGAAGTTTGCTACAAAGGTGCAAAGTGATTTCAAGATGTCTTTACTTGGTGAGCTCACATACTTCTTAGGGCTTCAAATATCTCAGCAAGAGAAAATAATATTTATATGTCGAGCCAAGTACATCAAGGAAATGCTCAAGAAATTTAAAATGGAATATTGCAAACCCATCCTTACTCCAATGGTAACAGGTTGAAAATTGAGCATAGTCAACTCATATAAGGATCTGGATCAAAGGTTGTATAGATCTATGATTGATATTCTTCTATATGTAACAGCCTCCCGGCTAGATGTTATGCAAGCAGTTGGACAAGTAGCAAGATTCCAAGCAGCACCAAAAGAATCACATATTATTTCCATCAAAAGAATTCTTCAATATCTAAAGGGAACAACAGAATATGGCTTGTGGTATCCCAAGGGTAAAAATCTCATTATTCATTCCTTTACAGATGCAGATTGGGCAGGAATTGTTGATGATCGTGAGAGTACTCGTGAAGCATTGGAATATCTTTGCTAGAAGCTTAGGATTCTCCCAAGTTCTCATTATATTTTCCTTATTCAGAATATAAAGGGGGAGTGGAAGTGTGTATAGGTATGCAGGATGGTTGTGTTTCAGGGGGAGTTACCCTTTTCCATTGATGTCAAAGGGGGAGAGAATGTTGTATGAAGAGGTGTCATGATCACAGGGGGAGTACTTGTGTTGCCATCAATGCCAAAGGGGGAGATTTTTGATCAGCGGTCGTCATTGATGTCAACCCAAGCAACACCAGGGGCTAACCCAATATTGCATGGGAATTTTTACCTACCAAATTAATATATTCTAAGGTCAATAATGATTTTTATGGTTTCTACTTTTTGAGATGTTTCCGTTGATTTATGGCACGCCATGTAATTCTTCACGGTTTGAGAGATATTCATGTTTGAAGTTTGTACCCCTAGTTAGTGGGCTAAAACCCTATGGGGTTGTGGCATGGGTTATTGAAAAGTCATAATTAATATTTTTTGAGCTCCTAAAATCCCTCCCACGTTCACTTTGTTGAAGCCCCTCTCAACCTAAGCATTTATATAAATTGTGATCCTCATATCCTCCTCATGCAAGGGATTTCGCCATTTGAAACAGGTCATCGTTAAATTTTTGCTCTAACGTTTTTTCTACGAAGGTTCAGAAGCTGAAATTTTTAAGAGGTGAAGCTGAAATCCTAAGGAAGCTTCTGTGAAAATTTCAGATCAAGGTGCGAAATATTTTTGGAGATATGATCTATGGAAGTCAGTGTTTTTGCAGGCTCCTAACATTCATCTCAGAGAAGTGACCTTGGAAAAATCATCATAACTCTATCTCTAAGTATCAGATTGGAATTCCATAAAAAATGACAGATAGTGCATAGTCTTTAATTTTCTCTCTATCAATTTCAGAGCCAAATGAAGAAACAATGACACGTGTCACGCCATACAATTTCGCTCTGCTGAAACAATCCATAATTAGGGCAATGTGAGAGATTGGGTATAACTCTCCCTTGAAAAATCCAAATTGGGTCAGACTTGTGGCATTGGAAATATGACTCAGAGGACTAAAATAGTACTGAAAATTAGAAATTGGGGATCAGAAATAATAGAGATACACCAGATTCAATAACAAGTTCCTAGAAGGCAAAGAAAAAGCTGGATCATGTGTTGTCTAGAGCTGCAAAGGACCAGACTTTCTAGGGAAGCAAAGGAAAGCAAGGTGCAACAGAGGGTAGCATGAAAAGAGCAACAACCAAGGTACATAACAACATCAAAAATTTCATCACATGAAGTCTTCAAGTGGGCAACATTGCATACAATCATTGTAAACATATCATTGTACTAAGTCATTGTAAATACATTATTGTACAAATTGTACTAGTGTCTATCTACCAAGAGTTTAAGAGGCAGTGTTGGGTGGTCTAGGATCATCATTAGGTGGTTGTGTCATAGTTGGGGTTATGTTATAGTGTGTCTTCTTCTTCTACATCATTCTATATCATTGTAAAGTGGACCATTTTCCCTGGTACGAGAGTCCATTCTTATTTTATTCTTCTACAGGGTGGTAGGGTGGTGCTAGGGTAAGTTGTAGCTCATTGGGTGTTGGGGCATCCATTCAGTTGACTAATAAATAATCTCGGGCATTGGAGCATCCATCTAGTGGGATATGGAGAAGAATTATTTTCTAGATTCTAGGAAGTTGGAGCTTTATTTTCAATTGGAGTTGAATATTAAAGAATTATTAGAAAAGAATTAGGTGGTTTTTTGTCTCGGAGTGGGTTTCCACCTTAAAAACTGTGTGCATTTGTGTTCCTCTTGTTTGCTGCTATCATTGTACAAACACTGATAATAATTGAAGACTAAATAATTCTCTAATTGAAAGGAATACTGATTCACCCCCCCTCTCAGTATTTCCAACAAAAAGAATGTACAATGCACAAATAATTGCACCAATCAGATATTCTGATTGGGTTTCTAATTTAGTTCCAACCAGAAAAAAGATATAAGAGATTAGATTATGTGTTGATTTTACGAATCTAAACAAAGTATCCCTAAAATATAATTATCCTTTACCAAAAATGGATCACATTTTACAAAGGGTAGTTGGTTCTTCTAGGATTTCACTTTTAGATGGATTTTCAGGATACAACCAAATTTTAGTCCAAATAGAGGATCAACCCAAAACAACTTTTACTACTCCTTGGGGCACTTTTATGTATGTAAAAGTGCATTTTGGTTTAATGAATGTAGGGGCTACCTTTCAAAGAGTTATGGATATAGCCTTTACAAAGGAAATTCATGAATTCTTATTGATTTAATTAGATGACATAACTGTATTTTCTAAGACTAATTATGAACACTTGGATAATCTTAGACAAGTATTTATTAAATGCAGAAAGTTTGGCATCTCTTTAAACCCTAAGAAAACATTATTTGGATTAGAAGAAGTTAAGTTACTAGGACACATAATATCTAAGGAAGGAATTAGAATAGACCTTGCCAAAATAGAAGCAGTTCTTAACGTTAGTCCTCCAAGAAACATAAAAGAGTTACTAGCCTGTTAGGTTCCCATGATTTGATAGATTGGTAGAAAAAATGCATAGGGTAACATCAGACTAGTTTTTGGAGTCTTAGGACCTAGCCTTCCTGGACTCAGAGAGGACTCTCTCTATTGTATGCAAAGGATGTGAAATTGTTTGCTTTTAGGGTTTGATTTTAGGCTAGTTGTTAAGTGTAGGGTTTGTTGTTTGTTTTGGTTGGGTAAGATGATCAAGTAGAATAGGTGGAGTGAAAGGTCTTCAAATCATTGGGCTATGGAGTCTATGAAAGTCATGGATATCTCAAAAATGAAACAAGATGCATAACATGGCAAATATAGCATGGTCAAATGGATATTCAAGGCATGTGTGAAGTGAAATGAACATAAAGTTTGTGAGCATAGTAGGTGTGTAAGGGAAGTGAAGAATCCTTATACAAGTACTTTTTAAACAAGATGGTATCGAAAAATGATCAACATAAGGACATAATCATAAGATAGGTAAAAACAATAACTTTTTTATTATACTTAAGCAAACAAGCATTCAAGATGAACAATTCAGTGAACCATAGAAAGCAAGAGACTTATCTAACTTCTAGTGGTTTCACCTTCAAGGTTTAGAAAAAATACAAGATAAAATATAACTTTAATCAAAGAAGAGGGAACTCTTAAGCATCTATGATCAAGATACAAAAAAATTTAAGGCAACTTCTCAAGCATGGACAAAGGGCTTGATCAGAGCATGGCCTCTTTGGCTAAAACCTAATAAGTAGTAATTCAAAGAGAGATTCCAAAACAAAGTTTAAATAGCATCAAATAAGCAGGGCTAACCATAAAACATATTTGAAAACTACTATATTGAACCATTCATGGAATAAAAAAGCATAGGTAGGTCTAACAAGCAACTAAGAATTTCTTAAACTAACCCAGCAGAGGAAAACATAAAGATAATAGAAAACAGGAAGGACTAAGGTGCGTCAAACAACATCTCTTAGCCTATACTTTTCTGTTCTACTGCAACATAGAAGGATGTAACAAAATTATACATAAGAAAACAAGAACTAAACATAGACACATGACCATTAATCACGCTCAGGGATCCTACAAGCTATCCCCCTTCATCATCAATCAAAGCAGACCATTCACAAATTCCACAACACCAATTTCTTCTTCAAACTCAAGAAAACCATCTATTTCTCTCAAAACTCATCAAATTCCAAAATTTAAAATGAAGCCCTCATGCTCTATTTATCTAGAAAAGGAGGGAAAAAACCCTATATAGGGTTGGAAAATGTCAAAATCACTCATAAATGTCATAAATGCCCAAGAGACCATGCAAGGCCCAAGGCATAAAATATCCCATGAAATAAATGCCAAAATAAATTCTAGCACATAATTCTAGAGTGATTTGCCTTAAAAAACATAAAAAAATGATTTTGAAATAAATGAGTATGTTTTGTTGACTTTTCGCCAAAAACACACAGTGTTGTCTATAAGCGCAGCGCCCTCACAGGCAGAAAATAGGCCCACTTGTAGTCAACTTTTGGTGACCTTCCCGATGTCAAAATTTTCCCTGTGATGGCCCATTGGAAAGCTTGTTGAGTATAATTTCCAAATATACCATTTGTTTTCTGATTGAGCTCCTACAAACTATCCAAAAGGAAATTTTCCCAACACCGCTTTGAGCGTAGCGCCAGGCCTGAAAATGAGGCAGAAAGGTGAAAACTGAGGTGTTTTTTGACCTTTTGAGGGGTCAAAAATGCTCCAAATTATCTAAACTTTGGTGAGCATAGTGTAGTAGGCATGAGAAATCAAAAAATGTAAATTTATCCCTCTGAGGATGCCTGAGGGAAAAGCATAGCGCTAGTGGCACTGCGCTTATAGGCCTCTTTCACTGCTGCTACTGTCTTCTGCTCCTGACATGATGATTAGGGCTGTTTGTGGACAAACTTGGGCAGGAGGAGTAAAATGAAAATGATGGTGGGTAGATCTTTCAAATGAGTGATATTGAGGTGAGGTATGACTATTTTTCCTTGAGCTTGAAAAAGGGTTTGTCTTGAACCAACTTGTGATTACCCTAGTTTCACACCTCTCTGATTTGGTAAGGGTTTACTTGGAGGTTAGAACAATAATTTTTCCATGAGGATCTAGGGCTTGCAAACACTAGGGTTCAATCACTTCTAATTACCAAATTATAAAAATTACTTGAAGGACAAAGAGGAAAAGCCACCTACCAAATTTAGCTTGTTTGCAGGGTTTTGAAACTAGTTTGGAGGACCTTCCTTGAACTTTTGGCACCTTCCTGCAAGTTGGAGAGTTTTTTGTATGAGCATAGCACCTTGCCCACATTGTCGAGTCACCCTCTGTGCACAGCGCCGGGCGAGTCAGGCCCTGTGTGTGTAGCGTTGTACATCTTGTGCATGTATATCGACCCTTGGGCATAGTGCTGGGCCTATCAGGTGCTCTGTGCGCGCAACACCGGGCGGAAAAATGGGTGTCAGGTCGGCCTGTGGGTGCAGCGCCGTGCCCCTATGTGTGTCGGTCTACCTGGGTGCATCGCCATGCTATACGTGCAGCTCCACCCGGTATATGCGCAACTCAGTGCAAAAACGCGCTGTGGAGAACCCTATTCGCGCAGCGCTAGGGTCTGTGAGTGCAACGTCAGGTTCTGTGCGTAGCGCCAATGAACTTGCCCATAATTTCTTAAAAAATCAGAATTTTCTCCTGTAAGCTCTTTTATCTCCTTAAAAGTGAAAAATGTGCTGAAAATGATAACCGAGATGCTTTTATATCCTTGAGAAATAAATTAAAATCAGAAAACCCACTTTTGCTAATGTTTTATCACTTTATCATTTTTTTGATTGATATCCTTTTTGACCTTTTTGCAGGTGATTTGAAAAATTTTCAAGGTAATTCTTCTTCCTTTGGTGATGGATTTCTAGAGAGATGAAGAGGTCCTTTTCAACCTTTGATGGTATTGGCACTGTCAAACCTCTTTCTGCACTGAGAAACTGAAAAAACATGTTTTATCCCTTTTTGACACTTCTGAATGTAAGTGATATGAAAACATATTTCCTTACCTTCTTACTGATTTTGACAGTGACACATCCACTTTGACAAAGATTATAAATCATGCCTGCTATGTCTCTTCTTGGCCACTTCTTATTTGTTGTAGTTTCCATGACACAGTTGTTTTTGGTCTCCTTTGTCATTATTTGGAGTTTGACAACCTTCAATCATATAACAACAAACTCATGATTAGCTTGAATTCTTTCCTTGAAACTTAACCTTATGATTTCATTCCTTTGACCATTTTGAGGGCTATGACTGAAAATGGAGGCTTGACCTCCCTCACACTGATACTCTTCACATTCTTTCCCTTCGATGTAGTGAAGCACTATTGCCTTGGCAAGTACTAGGAGCCACACCCAACATCTTTTGAAAACCTTCTATTGTCATGATGGGGGCCCATCATCTTCATTTAACCTACTTTGCCTATCTTTCCAAAATCTTAGGTTTTAAGGATGTTAGAGAAGAATAATTAGTGTTGTCTTCTAAGTTCTCTATAGCCCTTTCAAGTTCATTCATTTATGTTCAGTTCACCTCACCTTTTTCCATTTTTCATTTATAACTTCTAAAAATTCTCCGATTCATGCTTGTTTGTGCTGATGTAACTCTGTCCTTGTAGTTTGTTGCATTGGCTCCTTGATTGGAAAATTGCTAATCTAATCAGTCCTAGAAACCTTGATTTTACCTGAACATGGGCTACTTACTCTTCCATTATCTTGTGTGTGCCTTTAATGAGAAGCAGGCCTCTTACCTTACCTAATTTTCTGCTGATAGCCACCTTGACACTCTTGCAGAAATTTTCAATCATAGACAGCTGTTCTTTGCAGGTTTTGAACTTGATTAAGGAGGTCTTATTTGAAGGTTTTCCTGATTTTTCTTGGAACAATAGATGCTGACCTTCTTTCCATTTGATTTCATCTTCTTGGCATAACAAAAATAGTGACCTAGAACACCAAAGAAAACTCTACAACCTATGAAACCCTAGTGACCTAGTGGGAGGATCTTTGGGCTTGTCTTTGACTGAAAGCTTGGCTTTGAGGTCTTCAAGTATGAAAAACAGAGTTTTTGACAATTTGATGTATTGAAGATCCAAAATCCAATGTACTTGATTTATATAAAGAGCCTACATAGATAGTTTTGAGACCATCAATGCTTGATGTATCTAGGAAACACAAGAATGAGTAGGTTGGTTGGTGATCCTAGGTGGCAAGTGGAGGGGTTAGGCAAGTCAAAAACATAGTATTGAGGTTATGGGTGTGAAAATGGTATAGAGATGAGAGGCATGAGTCCATGAGGGTCTTCCGTGAGTGATAGGCTGACTATGACATGATAGAGTAGTGAGATAGTGAAAATTTATCCTAAGGATAATGAAGGCAGTGAGATTTCTAAAGCTCACAATATTCATGAATTTTGTTTTTAGAAATATAGGATAAGAATTTAGTCATCTAAAAAATAGAAAAAATTACTGATGAATAACAAAGCCTTTCTAGGTAAAATTAACTTTTAAAGAAGATTCATTTCCAATTTAGCTGAAATAATCAGAGAGCTTAACAACATGCTTAAGAAATATTCAGTTCTCAAATGGACTATTGAGGCCAAAAAATCATTTGAATCCATAAAACACGCCTTAAATAAAACCCTAGTCATTATAAGTCCTGACTTTAAAAATGATTTCATCATTTTTTCATTTTCTTTAGAACACACCATTGCTACAGTTTTACTGCAGAAAAATGACCAGGGCTATGAGCAGCCCATAGATTTCTTTAGCAGAACACTTAGAGATGCCACTTTGAAATACAATATCATGGAGAAACAAGCCCTAGCTTTGGTAAAGGCCATTAAATATTTTAGAGTGTACATTCTTTATTCTCACCTCATTGCCTATGTCCCAAATGCAGTAGTAAAAGACATTCTAACTCAGGATGGTCCTGATGGTAGAAGAGTTAAGTGGATTGCCACAATTTTAGAATAATACATAGAGATAAAACCCACAAAACCTATAAATGGTCAAGGTTTAGCAAAACTCATGGCTGAATCAAATTGTCATGCCCTAGACATAAATTTTATTGCCCAAGTAGATGATCAGGAAGAGATGGCGACTTTAGAGATCAGTGAAGCCTTTTCAGACTCAC
Organism: Pinus albicaulis; assembly: GCA_034641835.2. NCBI lineage: Eukaryota > Viridiplantae > Streptophyta > Pinopsida > Pinales > Pinaceae > Pinus > Pinus albicaulis. The sequence goes on from JAXQQM020071435.1 coordinate 18,670, forward strand.
CATGGTATGCAAATATCATATTTTTATTACTAAACTTACAAGCTCCTCTTGGATTATCAAGAACAAAAGCTAGATTCTTAAAGCTAAAGGCAATAAGATTTTGTATATTAGAAAATGCACTTTTTCGGAAGGATCATAGTGGGATTTTATTAAATTGTTTGTTAAAAGAAGAAGCTGACAAAGTATTACAAGAATTTCATGCAGGTGACTGTAGAGGACATCTCTACTAGAATACTACTGTAGACAAGACCCTGAGAGGTGGTTTTTACTGGCCTACCTTGTTTCCAGATGTAAAAAAGTATGTGAACTCCTGTCACAAATGTCAAACATTTGAGGGAAAGAAAAAGCTCTTACCATTACCCTTAAAACCTATCTCAACAGAAATTCCATTTCAACAATGGAGTCTTGACTTCATTGGAGAAATTCACCCCTATCATCAGCCCAACACAAGTGGATTATGACAACCACTAACTATTTTACCAAGTGGATTGAAGCCATACAGTCTAAGAAAGCCACTGACACTGTCATTATCTCCTTTTTAGAAAGCAACATACTTTCAAGACTTGGATGTCCCCAAAAGATAATTACTGACAATGCAATTGCATTCAAATCTAAAAAGATGATTTAATTTTGCCATAAATATCACATTACCCTAGGCCATTCTACTGCATATTACCCTCAAGGTAATGGCCTTGCATAATCTTCAAATAGGAGCCTTGTAAACATCATCAAAAAGTTACTATAAGATAACAAAAATACTTGGAACAAGAATTTAGTCAATGCCTTATGGGCAGATAGACTTACAACCAAAAAATCCATTGGTACATCTCCTTACCAGCTTGTTTATGGAATGGATGCTATTTTTCCATCTTCCTTAGGAGTACCAGTAATGAAGATTATCCAAGAATTACAAGTTGAAACAAATGACATAGAAAGAAGGATTAATCAAACCATTCACTTGCAACAAACAAGAGAAGAGGTTTACATTAAGTCTCAAGTTATCCAAGATAATATAAAGAAATGTTTTGACAAAAAGAGTAAATAAGACGATTTATACATTGGAGATAAAGTGTTAAAATGGGATTCAAGAAGATAAGAGAAAGGTAAACATGGAAAATTTGATTTTCTATGGAAAGGACCATATGTTATTTATGGTTACAGAGGTAACAATGCTTTCTTTCTGAAAGAAATGGATGGATCAGATATGCTAGATGGACTAGTAAATGGTAGAATGATGAAGCACTACTACTCCTCAGAGATAAAAAATAGTTAGTTTTATTTACTTTGACCATTGTACATATACATTGAAGATTTTAGATTGGATTTTATGTTTTCCTAACAGAGTTGAAGCCCGGAGAGAAGGCCCTAATCTTTGAGAGGTAAAATATCATAAGTATGAAATAATTGTAGAGATCATAAGACACTTACAAGGTCACCTCAGTCAAAATTCAAAGGCTACCAGTCTTAAAGTTCTTGATATTTCACTAGGAAATGCCATCTCCATGTGGAGCCACTGTTAGGGTCCTATAATAATAGGGTTCATAATTTTTGAATTGACTTTGATGGTCTTGTAAATATGTACATACCTTTCTTTTTGCAAGTTGTTTTCCCATATTTTGAAATTAATAAAAACTAAAAAGAGGGTAAAGTTCTAAAAGAAATATCAAAGGACTTAGAAAAGAAAAGATCAAAAAAGAATAAAAAATGGACCCCAAAAGAAAAAAGAGATAAAATAAGACATGAAAGTGAGCAAGTCAAAATGCCACTACATTTACTTTTACTGCAAGAATAATGATTATGTGCAGATTGTTCAAAATTCCATAATCCATGATCAGTTAAATAGTTTAATCTTAACTTTTCATGCTTTGAATTTCATGTTTTAGATAGAGAATAAAGATAGGTCAAACAGTTTAAACTTGACAAATTTGTAGATAGTTAGAGAATAAATGAGGAGCTCGATAGTTTAATTTGAGCCCTTTGATGAAATAAGTTCAGACTTAGATAGATTTATGCTTTAAAATAAAAATGGATTTAGGGTTGCAAGCTTAAATGCACCCATGTAAATGAAGTAAAAAATGTTAGAATAAAGATGGGTAGGTAGAAAGCAGTTGTGCAAGACATGTTATAAAGCATCATCGGGAAAATTACTAATTTCCCCTCCCCCACAATGATCCAATATTCTAAACCTTTAGTTAATGAGGCTCAGATCATTTCTCTGACTTTTGTTGGGACCAGACCCAAGGCTTAGTAACTGATTGGTTAAAAATATTGGATTCCCTATATAAAAACCCATTTCATCAACATATTCACCCTTTTCCAAGAAATACAAACCCTTTTTCTAAGTAAAAACCCTTTTTTCTTAGAAAAAGTAAAATCCCCCTTAATTAATTTCATTTTCATCCAAAAACACTCAAAAAACCTATAAAATACATTTTATCTTAAGTTTATGTGTAAAAATAAAAATGGGATAATTTTATGCTAAAATGCCTATTTACACTTTAATTAGTTTAAATTCTATGTATTTTGATTCATTTTATCTCACTTCATATTAATTTTTTAGCTTAAAGTATTAAATCCCTTATAAATACCCCTCCTGTATATATTATCTCATTTTTATTTAAAATATCCCAACCCACTTATTTAACATTAAACCTATGCTTTATATATCCCATGTGCCGAAAATAAACCCCGCCATATTCCCCATAGGTTAAATGTTATATTATATTAAGATCCCGCTCCCAATAAACATAAAACATTTGTTGATGTTTTATTTTACCATGTAATATTTTCCCTGCCAATCAAATAATACAATGTTTTTTATGTTATAAACATATATTAATAACGTTAAAACTATCCTGCCATACCATCATAAAACATTGAATTTACAAATGAAAAAACAAAGGCTTTTTTATATTAAAATTGATCATGCCGTAATACCAAGCTCGGGCCCCATGCCCTATTGCCGAGTAGCTTTCCCATTTAATCCCCATTGTTCGCATTAACCCCCTCAAATACGACGATCATAAAGACGTATCACATTTTTAATTGCGCGATCATAACCCATTTCAAACTCTGTGAAATGGGTGGTTTTCCACCCTTCTCTCTCCTCCACGTGGCAACGTCTTACTGGATCGCATTCGATCTAACCTAAACCACTTACCACCCAAACCCACGTGATAACCACTTCCGGTTTTTCGCCTTTGAAGTCCAAAATCGCCCTTTGTTTCGACATGATCAAATTTAATGATGATTTGATTAAACCTAAAAACATTATAAGAAGCTCATATTGCGCCCATCAAGCCATTTCTGAGTTATTTATATACACTTATCCTTCGACTGAGGAGAAAGAAGCCAATACACTAGTTTTACGCCCAGAAAACCTGAGAAAGCCCCGCATTTGCTGTCAAATACTACTGGAATTTTCCAGTTTGCTTCCAGAAACCTTCAAAGCTACCAGAAACATGTTTTACACCTCAAAAGCCAGTTAAAGACCAAAATACCTGCACAAACATGTATTTTCCGAAGAAAAATGATGTATTATCATTTGAAAAGAAATTTTCTGAAGAAATTAAGCTTTGAAAAAACCTGATTATCCATAGAAATATCCTGTAGATGCCCGAAAACAATAAATTCACTGCAAAAAAGAAGAAGGTGAAAACCCCCTGTATCAATACGGTGTCTGGTTTTAAATTAAAATTGAATATTTCTAGTCTTTGTAGAGCTTGAAAGACTCTGAATTTTCCCAGAAATCCTTTGCAGGTAACCTCAATCCTTCCATGCCCAATTTGAACAAATTTCAGTCCAGTATTTACTGAAAAAAGCAGAGCAAACCAAGTTGTGCTTATTTTTATCCAAAGAACCTCTGTCAAAATAAAAAAAACACTTCTGTAAACAATCTAATCTTATAGAAGATTCCAAAAAAATTCAAATACAGAGTTTTAGTCATCTAGAAAGCCTTAAAATGCCAAAATAAAATCTAGCTCTGTCCTCCAAGTCTGCAATTATTGTAAACCCTCTACAACCTCCAGTTGTAGACATTGAACATACACCTTTAGAAGATGTGGATTATAAAATAGTAGATCCAGTTGTTGAATTCATTTTGTTAGACCTCCAATGCTGGAGTTATGAAAAGTCATTGGATCAAGTTGAAGAAGTCCAAATTTGGGAATCAAACCTACCCAAATATGTTGTCCCACTTACCTATCAATGTCCAGAGGTTATTAGGTTATGTCAGACCCATTATTCTCCTAAACATAGAGAAATTGTAAATGGAAACAAATAAGTGCTATTCACAATTACTGTTGAGTCAATAAACCAGATGCTACAACTTAAACCTAATCCCAAAGCTGTTCCTTTGTCAATAGAAGCACTCAAAAAGTTGTACATTGGCCTTGATTTTCCCAAAAAGTTTCAGTTTTTCCAAGTGTTCATGCCATTACATGTTGAAAATACACAAATCAAACCTCCATATTCTACTTCAAAATTTCCAGAAGGATCAAGGCATGTCATATCCATGCTGCCATTTATCCTAGGGTATTTTACAGATGAACATACAGATGAGTCAATCCTAGGTTTCCTATCTACCTTTGCACCAGGACAACCTCCTTCTGTCATTTTCAATTATGCTGAATACATAGCTGATAATATCCATGATCATCTTGTCAAATTTCCAACTGAATGAGTATTTAGGTATACATCCTTTTTGTTCCATATGTTCTAATATTTCCAAGCATACAAGTTTCCAATTACACTTCAGAAGCTTGATATTGAAGAGAACCCACTTTCAGTCATATTTTGGACTTCTTTGAGTCAACCGAGTTCAGTTTTGCAGAGTTTACAGATTACTTTATTCATCCATTAATAAAAATGTTGACCAACATAGAACAACCAAGAATTAGTGATGAAATAAAGAAAGTTCTACAGCTATCAAAGCACACTAGAATTGGAGATTGGTACTTATATAAAAAACATACAGAATTCAGAGTTTTTGGGTCCAATATGTTACCCTATAAACTTCCTAACTATGTGCCAATGAGAATTTTTTCCTTGGAGTATATTAGGAAAATCTTAAACTCAGATTATATCAACTTCCTAGCAGCCAAAAAGAAGACCCAATGTAAGTTGAAGAATTAGGTGGGACCATTTATTTGTAATCACAGGGATGCAAAACAAGAAGCAACAAAATAATTACTTAGTACATATTTGAAGAAAGCTTCTCATGGAATTATGATCCACAAAGAATATTAAGCAAAATGACGGTGAAGTGAAAACTAACACCTTATATTCATGAGAAAAAATCAGAGATTGAACAATATGTCAATCAAATAGAGTGGCTAGAAAATACCTTGGTAGAAGTAGTTAAACAGGGTGATATTAGTCACACCTTGCAAACTGCAAATCAAGGAGAGAAAGCTATTAAGAGAGTCAGAGAAGAAGGTACATACACTGCCGAGACAACAACTAAAAATAGGTTTAAACTTAGATACAATAAAAAGCCTAAGATCAATTCACTTGATAAAGGAAAAGTGACCATAGAAGTGGAAGACACAGACGTTCCAGTGACAAATACAAATGCTACTACAATCATTACAAATGAACCAGTCACAGAGATTTTAAATGAAGGAAACCCTGATAATTCAAACACTCAGGTCATTGAAAAGCAATAGAATATGGAGACATCCTCCTCACAAATAGCAGAAGAAAAATATCTTGATATCAAAGCAAAATATAAGCAGATAAAGAAAAAGAATAAAGAAATAAAAAATGAGATTTATTCTCAGTATTTGAAGCAAACACCAGGTATCCAGAACAGACTTTTATCAGTTTTTTATTATTCAAATAAGAATTTTATTATGTCAGTGCTTCAACCAATAGTTAGGACTCCCAAGACAGTGGCTGATTACAAGAAATTTGATCTTGAAGTGCCAACATAAAGTATCCATGCACTAGATCGAATAGAATGTCATAGGTAAAATTATGAGATGTTATATTCTACCATTATTACAAATGCCATGAGTGTTTACAAGCTTCAGAATACCATAATAAACATGAGAGATCAAATGAAGGTTGATAAGGCATCTTCATATGCTAAATATCTTAGTATTAAGTCTTTAGAAGAGTTGGTTATTCAAGTAGGATATGATCCTGCCAACGTCAAAGTTGCAGAACAATCAGTGAAGAAAAAGAATGATGATATTGTAGCACTGAGGAAATAGCTCAAGCTTCCACCAACTAAACATCCACAAGCCAAAGAAATAGTGCAAGAGCAAAGTTAGAAGGATGATATGATGAATTTAATTCTACAATTAACAGGACAAATAAAAGAAATGGAAACCCAAATGGACAAGCTTGTCCATGAAAGAGAAACTACAAAAGCACAAGAAAATCCTATAGTTATTCCCATGGTTACTACAGATGTGCCTTCAACTATTGCAGAATATTTGGCACCCAAAGTACCAATAGTTACTGCAGTGCCAGTGACCTCATCTATTACTTCAACTACAGAGTCATCTACATCAACAGTGCAACCAACAGATGAGGCTAGTAAACTAGTTAAATCCATGGAGGAAATGTCACTTCAAACCAATGAGATAAACAGATTGAAGAAAGTAATTGAAAATCTTGAAGACACCAAGAAGCTAGCCCAAATCAATGCTAAAACTCATGAAAAAAGGGCTAACAGGTTAAATACTGAGTTGAAAAATATACAAAAGGACTTAACCTTGAAAGAACCAATGTCTTATGTGAAGAATCCGTTATGGAGTAAATTCATTGAAGCCATCAATGATGTTTGGCCATCAATCTAGGTAATATATGAGCAGAGGGATTTACTGAAGGTAGCACAAGCAGAGATTCAGAAAACAAAAGATGAGTTAGGTGACAAACCTAAGCAAGCCATATAATTAATCAAATTTCTCAATAGCAAGAACAAGCAAGAACTTGAAGAGATAGAAATTATTGATAGAACAGAGACAATCCTTGAAATAAGGAAAGTCATTTCAAAGAAGAATTTAATGAAGCAGTTAGAGGAAAAATGTGAAAACATGAACATAGCCATAACCAAGTTTATGGTTAAGTTTGAAAATTTGAGGCAAAAAGGTTTGCCTAACATTCTGGTCATTAATGATAAACTCAAGCCACAGGAGGACTACAACAAAAATATTAGAGATTATGCAAAAGAACAAGTTAACAAAACAGAAGGGCAAGGAATTCCTACAGGGAAGGTTTTACACAGAAGTTTTGAAGACTTGTTTTATCTTCAACATGAAATAAAACACCTTTTTTTTATAAAACCAACATTTGCTAGATATACAGAGGCAGATGAGAACTTTAGGAAACTGAAAAAGATAAAAATTCCTAATGATGAAGCTTGGAAATCAGTCACTGAATTACTGTAAAAAGTCAAATTGCAGATAAAAGGATAAAATAGTTTGCTGATTTTTTGTAGTCAAAACATAATTTTACAGCAGTAAGGAAATTTTAACAGAGTTTAGAGTGTATCAAAGGTAAAGTGTATCAGATGAAAGAATATAAGATCAAAAGATATTATTTCAAAACAAATTTTAAATATCTTTGCCAGCAAAGAGGACAACAAGGCAATTAGCTGCACCCATTCCAAAACAGTTTTCTATTTTATTTGGATAAATAGGACAACTTGCTGATTTTTTATTTTGTTGTAAAAGATATTTATTTTTCCTTAGATAATTCCTAGAAGAATTCTAGGATATTTTGTAAACATTTTTGTATATATACTTCATCTTTTGAAGTATTATTGTGGAATAAATTGCTGAAGAGTTCTATAGTCATTTTGGTTGTACTTGAAGGCTTTTTTTGAAAAGTTCGAGTAGTAGACCGGATGAAATCATCTAGCATCATATTTCAGGATTCATGTGATGAGCCATTGAAGTGAAGTATTTTCTACTGTCTTTGCTTATCTTTTTATGTTACATGCATCCGTATATGTTCTCTAAATTTGAATGATAAAATAGGAGTATTATTACAAGATTTATTAAAAGCACCCTGTCTTTAACTGTTTATCATTTCTACGTTTTCTGCTAATTTTCAGAGTAGGGAACCCTTAATTGCTCCCTTTTTTGAATGACCCCTGTCTACTCCTTCCTTATTCGGATTAAAGAATCCTTCATTTTTCTTTATCTCGATCAAACCACTTCACCAAATCAGCCTTCCAAGATCTTCAAAGACTTGTCTATCTTGCCCTAAAAACATTTGAATTTTTGACCTTGATCATATTTCTATCTGCTTGATTTTTTACTCCTTAGTGAAATGGACAAACAATTTTCCCACTATCCATCTCATTAAGTGATTTTTACCACCAAACCAAACCAAATCAAAACCAATTTGCACAATCATAACTAGCCTAATATCTTATAATCAAAACAAAGTTAAATCTTAAAAAGAGAGCCCTCCCTGAACCCTAGGAAGGCTAGATCCTAGAATTTAAAAGTTGGTATGTGGTTTCCTCTAATGTTCTTATACTTTAAATCAAAAAATTTCACAACTTTAGAATTATTAGAGTGATAACAGAATCCCCCATATCTCACAGTCAACCACCTTAAATATACTTCGGGCCTGACAGCGACGTTCTTCCACCTAGTTTGATTTCGATTGAAGAAATACCACAAGATGAGACGCATTTAACTCCAACCCATTTTTGGTAGGAGCTTTACTGTACGAGTCTTTTCCTCAATCACCTTCCTCTACTTTTTTTGATCTCGTTTCACTTCGAGTTCCCGTAGATTGTATAGGGTATACATTGGGTCACTTGACCATGGTTGAGATAGCATCCCAGACTGAACCATCTATTTCAGTTGCCACAACATCTACTGTTGCTTCATCTTCGATGTTTTTTCCATTGAATTCACCCATGTCATCATTTGGAATCCTATCTGGTTCCTCCCTTATGAGTATTGAATGGCTTGATCCTTTATTCACACCTTCAGTGCAATATCAAGTTGGTCCCATCAGTTATTCTCCTTGGTGGTCGGTGATTTCATAGAAATTACCCTATGAAATTCCAAAATTCAATGAAAACCCTGGAGAAGACCCGTCAACGCATGTTATAACTTATCATTTGTGGTGCTCATCAAACTCCTTAGATAATGACTCTGTTAGACTACGTCTTTTCCAGCGCACACTCATTAGTACAACTGCATAATGAGGATAGTTATTTTTCTTTGTCAACCTCGTTAAAAAATGAAATAGGCTATGAGGATAGTTCTTTTACTGTGTCAACCTCGTTAAAAAATGAAACAGGCCATGAGCATAGTCCCTTTTCTTGTTTCAAGCTCATTAAAAAATGAAAGAAGGTTCCATGAGCAAAGTGCTTTTCCTATGTCAAGCTCGTTAAAAAATGAAACAAATCTTCCCCTATAATGAACCTTCATTCCATCCAGTTTTTAGTAACCAGTAATCTACTTAGGTGAATGAAATGAAGCTTGGGGGGAATCTACTCTTGTAGGGGGCATTCGACATGTGCTCTTGCAGGGGGCATTCAAAACATTCTTACCAATTTCACGCAATCGATAGTTGAAGTTCGAGGGAAAAAAAAGGTTCAGAGCTCCAAAATGTAAATGGTTTTGCAATTGATGAGCGGATTCGTCGTGAAGATTTATTTCAAGAATGATTTGACCACAAAGCATACTTTTATCCTTATTTTTAGAGCTTTGTTAAAAACAAAAAAAAGGAATTGAAGCACACTTTTATCTCTTTTTCTAGCTTCGACAACAATGAAAAATGAACACCTAAAGTCTTCTTTTAGCTCTTTTCAGACTCTGATAATGTGAAAAGACTACCGAGCACTTGTCTTTTAGAGCTCGTAAAAGTAAATGAATTAATATCTACTCAGTATAAGTTTAACCCTTTTCCGGACTGAGATAGATTATTTAAAAAAAAGGAATGCCTTAGTCGAACATGGCTAAGAGGTTCTCTCAGATATTATTTTACACTTTTTTGGATCTGGGCGACAACTTTATAAAAAAGTACTTGTGGAATTTTCTTTCGTCCTCTTTTTCAAACAATCTAAATATGAAAAAGGACTGGGATGTCACTCTCGTTAGGCTCGTTAAAACATAAAATAGGGACGGGCTTGTTGATCATGGCAAGAATCGAGTTTCATTCATCGCTAGACTCGTTAAATTATTAAATAGCGATACATTATTCGCCCAAAGGTTTGAATTATAGATCAAGCATATGTTATCCTTCTCAAGTTTGTTAAAAAATAAAGAGGTACTGATCAAAAAATGACCGGGGAAAATTTGGGAAAGTGAATAAACTTTTTATGGTAGCAGGTCGCTCTTGAACATGACACTTCACTCCATTATTGTGACTGTTTGGGTTGGGTAATCTTCTTGACGGTTCATTCATACCTATGGTTCATCATACCTTCACTTCAGTTTTGAGTCAATGCTGCCAACTCATCTTAGTGTCACCGATATGTTCAAGAAAAGTCATCCATTGAATACTCATCCTTCTACAATAATCACAAACCTTCATTCTCATGACAGTCATCCCTCAAAATTGCTATATAAAGTCACACTTTGTCTCCGAATTTAGTAACTTCCATTTCACAATAAAGTGACTTCCTGTTGACGTCAAATCATCATCCAGAAAGTTCACTTAGAAACATCATCTTCAAGTACCATGAGGCTTGTTACAACATCGACAAGATCCTCACTTCCGGACTTTTGACTGAAATATTTTGTTTGGCGTTCGAAATCAAATCATCTATTCACGCCTTATGAAATGTACTACAGTACCTTGAGGGCCATTGACATCAATGGTGGTTCTCTCACGTTTGTTAATAGCTCACATCATTGGATGGTAATCAAACGATGTCTTACCATGTTCGACTACAAATCATATATTCGCATGGCTAGACTTTTACCCAAATGATCGAGTGAACGAGAGAAGAATACCTCAGATCTAGTTTCAGCCATCCGGGTTGCGATATCAAGATTTTTTTACACATCATTTGTACGGTGACCTTACATACATATCATCATCCGAACATGGGCCTATATTTGTAGGCCTGTCTGTATTGGGCATCATTTCAATATAGATGACTTTCTGCACTATGTACATGTTCTTAGATAGTTTATGTGCTGAGCATGGGAGTTCCTTCCCTCAGGAATTCGTGATCAAGAGGATATATCATGATGTAATGTATTGTAATATTGATGCAGGTCACCACTCTACTTCAGTTCCAGTCCATCACAATGTAAAGCATCTCATTCAAAAAAATTTGCTGTTATTATTCTGACTTCATGCTTTAGGGGGAAATTTTTATAGGTCAATTTTGGCATCATTCCCAATGGCCTGGTTAAAATTTACATCATCCCAAGAACCAATGAATAGGGTCTATCATCCCCTATAATTTTAGTTGCTACATGCTCTAAGACAAAGAACAAGAAAAAATCATCCATGACTTCCATTGCAAGGTTTCCAAGATTTGAAGTACATGTTATATCACCTATGAGCTCACCAACGCAGCTTCTCAAGGGACTAAATGCTTTGAATATGAAGTTACCTCCATTCAAGGGTGCTCTGCAAAGCACTTCTCAACATTCAAGAGTGCGTTGGTCAATTGGGAGCAAAATTCTCATTCTTCTGGAATCTCCACATGGCCAGTGCCTTATAGAAGAGTCCATATGTGTCAAAATTCGAATCCATGTGTCCATTCAAAAACTCTGAGCTTGGGAACATGTCTTACCTATTATTCGAAATTCATTGATTATGAAACTACCTTCAGCTAATCTATAAATTGAGCACAGATCCTAATGCTTGGGAAGGAAGAAATTTGGTAAAGAAATTTTGTTGAATTCTCAATTGAGTATTTGATTTGAGTGATATTCCGCTGGAGAGATGTTCATTTTGATGAGGCTGGGATGATGATGGAGTTGGTGACATTGAATCAATCACTGGTTGTAACCTCCCCCTTCTATCCATTAATAAAGATTGTTTCTCATTTTCCCACATATGTATCTGTATAATCTTCTATCTTTCATATTATGGATTATTAGCTGATGTATATGTTTCATGTTTCATTTATTAAATTGATTAAGGTAAATAGCCATCTGTATATTACAATATCCTTGATGTTTAGTGTTTATACTTGCAGGAACTAGTCTTGCGATCAAAGTTGGATTGGAAGCTACAACAAGAGCGACATAAGGAGAATAGGAAGCGCTTGGACTCCAAGTAAGTTTCTCCATATTTATGTGTGTCTATTTACTCTTAGAGAAAGTGTCTGCAAAGTCTTTTATTTTTTGTTCTAAATGCATAACACCACATTTAGGGAATGTGTTTGATTCGTAATCCATAATTCTGCATAACAACCTTCTTTGGGTCTCTTTATATATTTCCATCCTCATCTCCTTGATTTCTCTGGCAATATCCTGCATAGTTTGGAGAAGAATTTTTGGAAACTCTCCTCCATCCATTGCTACAGACTTATAGATGTCGTGCCCCACAGGTTGAGCTAATATTATCCTCTGATACCACTGTAATATTCCAAATTAGGAAAAACAATAATATAGATCATAAAACTAGAAATTGCAGTGAAATATCAACACAAAAATAAGAACAGATCATAGAGCCATTTTATTAGACATTATAGCAGAAAATGTGTACAATATCTTGAGGCAAAATACACTCAAGCTAGGAAGAATAAGCCTCTAAGGACCCAGTACATGAAATATGAAAAACTACTACACAAAATTCTGGAGGCTATGACAACACAGTTTTTTCTGGGACTAAATACTCCTGTAAATGAGATTACATGGATCTGTTGATATAGTGCTTAGAAAATGTCAAGATCAGAGATCTAGGCTTTCTAGCACAATTCCAAAACAACCCAAAAGGAGTTTCCAGAAATAAATAAAATGAAAAATGCAGCCCTAGGGTTGAATAATGATCTACAGCTGGATAATGATGGGAGGTGTTTGATCTGATGTGAAAATCGATGATACCCCTCCTCACTGACTTTCTGAATGAAGGGTTTCTCCCCTCAATGGAAATTAAGGTCAAGAACTTGGGTACTTGACCCTGCACTGCAACTTCCCTACAAAATAACGCAGTTTCTAAAGGAGACTGCACTGTGAGTGATGGTTGTTGCTTGGCCTAATGCCAGATGGTGGAATAATGCTTAAGGAAATTCCTTGCTAGCCTCCCCAATGAAGGGTTTCTCCCCTCACTGGAAAACAAGCTCAGAAACTGGGTCTATCAACCCTCCATTGCTACTGCCCTGGAAAACAAAAAAATCCTGAAGGAGAGCGCATTGTGGATGATGGTTGAAGCTTGGCCTGATGCTAGATGGTGGAAATGAAGCTCAATGAACCTCTCCTGAGTGGGTACTTGAAGTCCCTCGAGGATGAGGGTGGGAATTCCGCTTGGAAACACCCTTGTGCTAAACATCATAGTAGACTCTGCTAAATAGCTGAAGTGTGCAGAAAGTCATAAAAGACCAAGATATAAACAATAATAATAATGCCTTCTATGGTTTCCATCCCCTTCCTTATATGCTTGGTGATCTTCCTCACCCTTGGTCCCACTCATTAAATATGCTACTCTCATGCATACACTCCACTACCTCCATGACAACATTGTTGATTTAGTCAACCTTGACCCTATCCACATGCTTTAGCCCCTATTCACACCCAAAAGTGCTTTATCAACTAATACAATGGTCTGTATTCAAATAAGAAGTGGTTTTATTCCTAATAAAGAGATTTATGTGTCTCTCTACTGTCTTATTCATGTATTTTATTAATAAAACAAAAAATTAATATTCCAACTAGTTGAAAGCTAATTAGGAATATTACAATGAACCCTCTACTTGTTTTGTTGATGATAAAATTTATTCCTTAGTTAGAATAGTAGAAATAATTATGGAGAGGATTAATTTGAATGAAAGGGCTGCACCTAGTGAAAATCAACCTGCACCTCAAAATCTAAATCAAAACCCTAGGAGAAATCCCCCTCAAATCAAACAAAGAGAGCATAGGGGTCCTGATCAACAAATTAGACCTCCTTTTTAGGAGAACTATGCTGATGAGGATGGAGAAATATTAGAAGAAGTAGAAGGCAATCAGATAAATCTAATGGGTATTAATGATGATGAAACTCTGTTTCTTACTCAAGAAGAACATGAGTTGTTTCAATTATCCCAAACTGAACTTGATTATGAGGAATCAAATGACTATAAGTAAGGATTTGAAAACAATATCATGGAAGTCCATAGACAGTAAAATATTAGGAGTAGGAAAATGTTAGATGCTCCAAACAAAAATACTAATTAAAACCATGTCAAGAAAACTTCTGACACCACTTCAAAGAAAACTCTAGAAAACGTTGCTAAGAAAACTGCTGATAGTTCTAGCAAAAAATATATTGACATTCCTACCAAAAATATTGTTTAGAATACATCTAAAACTACTCAAACAAACATTCCCACCACCAATCACCAAAAATAACTTGTGTCTAAAGAAACTGCTGATAAAGCTGACTTTTTGAATTTAAATAAATTTCAAACATCATTCCATATTGAAAATTAACTAGAAAATCTGAAAATTCCTATCCCTTTGACCGAGTTAATGAATAAAAATCTATATAGAACTCAAGTTATGAAAGCTTTGAACATAGGAGAAAATAATGATACTGTCAATTTGAATGATGATCAACCTGAATTATTATTTTTTCCAGAGGTAGATGATAAAAAACAAGAAGGAGGAGTTCCTCCATTTTTTGTCAGTCTTAATGCTCACGATAAAATTCTACACAATGCTATGTTAGATTCAGGAACCTCACACAATTTGATGCCAAAATATTTTATGGAGAAACTTGGTCTTGACATTACTAGGCCTTACAAATATTTGTATTCATTTGATTCAAGCAAAGTATTATGTTTAGGTCTCATTAAGGACCTGTGTTTCACTTTAGCCCAAATCCCAGCTAAGAGTCTAGTAATGGACATAGTAGTGGTTGATATTCCCGCAAAGTATGGCATGTTGTTGTCATGCTCTTGGGGAGAAAAACTACAAGGTACCCTGAAAATAGATATGACTTATGCGACCATCCCAGTGTTTGGTCAAAACAAAATATTGTATAGGGAAACCTAAATGAAATACATGGTGAGTAGTCAGGAGAAGCCACATAAATACCGCCTTTACTCTGTTCACTCTAATTTATATTCCTTCATTCTGTATAATGATAGGGATATTGATACTCAGGTAACCAGTGCTGAAAATGACATTTGTGAAACACATGAAAATCAAACACAGATTGTACAACAAAAAACTAAAACTGAACCTTTTTGGAACATGAGTTTTGATGGTTCTTGTAATAGAACAAGGCCAGGAGCAGGTGTGTGGGTCTCAAATTTAGAAAATAATCATGCAAAATGTCATTCATATTGTTATCACACCTCAAATTTTCAAAATCTCATGCTTGAGATTCAATCATAATTCTCTTTCATAACGGTTAGGTTGGAAGATATCATAAAATGATAAATTTTATGGTATATTTAAGTTTCTAAAACTTTGGATAAGGTCTTAGAAATGATTCCAAGTCACATCGGAGGAGTGTGTTTTGAGTATATACTTTGAAATGATAATAAGTCCGAAATTTTTCCATTTTTCACCAAACTGTCTGAGTCCGCAACAAATATAGCACGAAATTAACAGAATTTTCTACGGAAACACCTAGTAGTTCCGTAGCAAAACTGACACTTGTCAAATGAAACGTGCTACGAAATATCTGCCAGCATTTTACGGTTTAAAGAGTATTGATGAATGTTTAAGTGTTTGAAAATTTCAAGGACTTGCTACCAAACTTTAGCCATCATTTAAAAAAGTTATGCACTCTCTCATACCAGTGATCATTTGTCTTATGTCTTGTCATTCCTCTTGTGAAAGTTTATTTCTCACCTCCTTCACTTTGTTTTTCCGAACTTATCATTTGCTACCAAAGCAGCCCTCTGTCAAGAAGCTCCCCAGTAAAAACCCTTGTGTTATATCAGTCTCTCTCCATCTTAACTACTCTCTGTCATCAAGCGTTTTCTCCTAAACAGGTGTAAAGTTGTAAGGAAAGCCACCGCTGCATCATACAGGAAATGGCTATAGCTACACCCAAGAAGGTTTATAAAGGAGGTTTTCCATTCCGCTATGAACCTACAACTCCAAACTTGGTTTTAGGAGATGAACGTTTCACCGAGTTATTTACAAAGGCAAGGTGTATTGAATTCTTTCAGAAACTGCAAGGGCATCATCAACAGGTATCACGAGACTTTGTGGCTAATTTCAGAGGCAAATTTACAAAGGTAGGGTGTATTCATATCCCAATTTCACCTGATAGTATCTCTAAAGCAACAGGGATCTCGAGAACCGGAGAGGAATGGTTTAAGGCCACTAAATTTGACTTGAAAATTTGTGTTGATTATTTAAAACCGGAGCATGCAGGGATCAAAATCACTGAAGGAATTCCTAGAAGCTGTCTTAAAGGTGAATTTTCCAATTTTCTAACAGTCATACAAAAATATTTTACATGTGAAGGTCGTTTTCAGACAATTTACATGTATCATTTCAAATTATTGATTCATTTCAGAGGGAAGAAATTGATAGATATTCCATTCTATCTCTTTAGAAGTCTTGGGAAAATGGCAGACAAGGTACAAGGAAATCCTGAAAGGAATGAAACTTCCATTTTTCATGATGGGTTGATGAAATTACTAGTCTTGGAGGAGTTAAATAAAATAAACAGAGATTGGGCCTCAATCCTGTTCATGAATGGATATGAACTTGATGTCTTATCTCCAAGGAAAGCTTCCAAGCAAAAAATGGATGTCAATACTACTGCAGAATTTGAAGGAACTCAGCATGAAGATTTAAAGGATTCAGATAAAGACTTGGTAGAGCAAACTGATTTAGTCCAAGATATATCATTACCTCCAACAATTAGAACTAGAATGAGGACTATCAAACATGTTACAGAAAACAAGACTAATTCTGAAGCTAAGAGATCTAAAAGAAATGCTGAAGAAAATGTTAAAGGGAAAGGAAAACTTGAAGATATCCTACAGGCCATTGACATTGCAGAAGACTCTGTGGTGAAAGTAGTAGAAATTAGAAGAGCTGAAGTCAAAGGTAAGGGACTCATAGTTAAGAAATTAGACTTCTCTTCAGATGATTCAGCCTTTATTTTCAAACCTTGAAAAACTCTTACTAGGTCACAAATTTCGGATGCTTTTACTGTTGGTGATAGTAAAAAGAGGGAAGATAAAGGTAAAGGAGAAATGGCAAGGGAAGTTATTGCTATATCACCTAGTGAGATAGAGGCTATCAACGATAAGAAGACAAACAAATTTAAAGGTAAGTCTCAAAGGAAACTTGAGACAGATTATTCTAAAAGACAGAGCAAGGACAAAGAAGAAACAATGAAACAGAGAAAAGGAAAAGACAAGGCCATAGAGAATACTGAAAATGATATTTTGGAAGAAAAATTGAAAGCTGTCAAAGATGAATTGGCTGAGACAAAGAAAGATCTGGAAGGATATAAGAAAGATAAATAGATGATAGATGAGGTAGAGAAGAAACTAACTGAACAGGTTTTACATTTTGAGACTTCCATTGCAAAAGCCAAGAATCTGTTGAAAAGCACACAACCTTTACGCATCATAGTGTCACATATAAGAAAGAGGAACTTATGTTTACAAGAAGAAAAGAGAAGCCTTCAAAGACAAGTGAAAGAGTTAAAAGAAGAGATGGAGTTGATGAAGACAAAATCAAAGAAAAGAAACTTGGAAAGAGGAATCATGAACAAAGCTGTTTGAAACTACTGATAGATAAGGAGGTAACAATTAGATCATCATATTTTTGTATTATAAACTACATGCAGGCATGTTCATATACTTTCTGAAGCTCAGATCTAAGTTTTGTCAAGTTTCCAAAGTGTTAGGAAATTCCGCAGCAAGTGTCAGGCTTGAAGCCTAGTTTTTGCTGCGGAATTTCTGAAGGTTTCTTTTGGGTTTTAAGAGACATAAAATGATGGGACTGAGCAGTTTTGAAGGTCATGTTTAATTTTTTTTGATAATTTAACATCCTCCAATGGTTAAAAACAGTTGAGGAATATCACAAGTCAATATTTTGTGTGCGCTACGAAAACAGGTTGTTTTCGTAGCTCAAAAATAGAATTTGACAGTGAGGACAGTTTTGTGACAAATGATGAAAAAGAGTGAAAAAGGTTAAGCATGTGTCAAGTTATTCATCATCAAGGTGTCAAAGAGTATCAGGATGACAAAGAGTATCATATTTTCCAAGTGTATATTTTCAGTTAGAGGAGTTTGAAAGATATTAGCCAACATATGCCATGTCATCAAACTAACTTCTTTTAAAATGAGGGGCAGAGTTACTTCACGAAGACAATCATGATATAAATGTTTTTTTAATGGATAGCATGGTAAAAATATTAGATTCATTTCGAGGAATACTTCGATCAGTTTAGTTTAAATGTAATAAATAAGTGTTTAAGTCCTAGTAGGACTCTTAGTCTTATTTCGAATAGGTGTCAGTCCTAGTCTCTAGAATCCAGTTTATGGTTAGATTTAAGTGTCAGTATAAATTTAAATGGTCTAGCCACTTGGCAGACTGGTTGTAAAGGCTAAAAGCCTATAAATAACAGAAACTTTGATGTAGTAAAGGCTGGAAAATGTTCTCAGAACAGGTTACTTTTGTAAATACTTTGGAGGAGCTAATATATACAGAAGCAGTTTAACTTTTCTGAAGTGGAGATTTTTAGTGTACTTCAGTGAGTTTATCTTTTATCTTTGATTGTTTTACTTCCATAATCTTAACGCTTATTACTCAGAATTCATGGAGGAACGTGCTCTGACTTCCTTTAATTGTTAAACTATGGTGAATTGAGTTCTTGGGTCCTATCTTTGGATGGTTTCTTTCAATGTTTAATACTTATTACTCAGAATTCATGGTCATTCATGCTCTGACTTCCTTTAAGTGTTAAGATTTGATAAATATTTGTTAAATACTTTCCTTTCAATATCTTGAGGTATCATTACTCAGAATTCATGCACTCATGCTCTAACTTCCTTTGAACCTTAAGATATTGAGACTTTCCTGAATGTGTCACTCTTTCATTGAAGTATATACAAGCCTCAGTTTTATAAGAAGAGCTATTTTGTTATCTTATCCCTATCAGCGATTCCATATCCCAATGGTAGCTAGTCTCCATCTTTCAACCAAAAAACCTACAAAATCATAAACCATAGAGTTAGCCATCTATTTACATCTTTATTCAAAATCATTAACCCTTGAGAGAGCCCTCTCAGGCTGAGGAGGCTAAGCCTCAGCTAAAATATTGGTTTGAAATAGTTACACTAAGGTAGTCTGATCAGTAGCCTATCAGGGTCCTATTTTGGTGATAACATTTTGGTGCGTCTGCCAGGAGACTGAAGATTATTCATTCCCGAAATCAAGAAACTGAATTTCTGAAGGTAGCAGGAGCTCAGAATCTGTTCGAGGCTGCAGAACTACCTTGGCGACTCCACACATCAAATAATATGAAGGTGACTCCATTGCTAGAAGATCAGTAGCTTGATGAAGTTTCAAGATGAGTTCCATTGCAAGAATGAATTCAAGGTATGCTCCTATGAATTGGTCTCATATCCTTGGTTTTCCAAATCCTATGCCAGATTTTGATTGGTTAGATGATCTTCCAATATTCAAAGATGAAAAGAAAGACAATGCTGCTCTTCATTTGGTTAGGTTTCATCTACATGTACATAGTTTTAAGGTTCAGATCCCTGAAGACTGTCTTATGAAGATGTTTATGACCACTCTAGAAGGAAAAGCATGGTCTTGGTATAAAGGTTTAACAAATGTCTCATTACATTCTCTTGCTAATTTTCATGATGAATTCTATGAGGTGTATAAAGAGTGTCATCCCTCTTTATTGATGGTTAAAGACTACTGTAAACACTTTGAGATTTTTATTGAATATTTGGAGAATTGTTATGAAGATGATGAGTTTATGAATGAGGAAATTTTAGAAGCCCTTCATGACAATAACTTTCATCAACAAGAAGAACACCAAGAAGAAAGGATAATATCTCCCTTAGATGAAAATGAAACCCAGCAAGAGTTTACTTATGAAAATTATGACACATCCTTTGATTTTGAAGAAAATTTGCAGCAGATTTGTCAATCCTTTGATCATCATGAGTATGAGAATAATTTCAAACAACAAGAGGAAATATTGGAAATTGCTTGCTACACACCTTAGGTAGAAGAAAATATTGATTATTTATGTAATTCCTTACAACAGATTAGTTCAAATAATGATCATAATAGTGAGGAAAATTACATTGTCTGTGGGAATCATTTAGAAAGGAAGTTGGATAACTTATCAAATAAATTTTGTGTGGCTAAATTTGTTAGAAGTCACAGGATGTTATGAGGATCATCAAGCTGATTATGTATTCTGGGACCCTATAGCTAGATACATGGAAGATTTTTACTCTCCAGTGTTTTAGTTTTATTTTTACCATAAAGATCAGTTACAATTTCAGTGGCAGTGGTCATCACAATTTCATAGTTGTTTTGAAGTCCGAAGCAGTCAAAAAACTCAAATTATAGATAAAACAGATGATTGGCTACATTGGAAATTTCACATTAATTGAGCTGAAGGAAGTTTATAGTTGTTAGGGTAGATAGGTAGGAATATGCAAATAAGCTCAAGGTTGATTGAGCATTTTCAGTAGGAACAGTTTGAAACAGATTGGACATAATTTCATAGTTTCTATTTTTAAAGGAATGGATTGCAGCACTGGAGCTACTAGTTCTTAGTATACCACAGGGGGCATACTATCCCTAATGTAGCCGTTGTTATCACACCTCAAATTTTCAAAATCTCATGCTTGAAATTCGGTCATAATTCTCTTTCATAATGGTTAGGTTGGAAGATATCATAAAATGATAAATTTTATGGTATATTTAAGTTTCTAAAACTTTGGATAAGGTCTTAGAAATGATTCCGAGTCACATCGGAGGAGTGTGTTTTGAGTAGACACTTTGAAATGATCATAAGTCTGAAAGTTTTCCATTTGTCACCAAACTGTCTGAGTCCATAGCAAACATAGCACGAAATTAACAGAATTTGCTACGGAAACACCTAGTAGTTCCATCGCAAAACTGACACTTGTAAAATGAAACGTGCTACGAAATCTCTGCCAGTCTTTAATGGTTTAAAGAGTAATGATGAATGTTTAAGTGTTTGAAAATTTCAAGGACTTGCTGCCCTACTTTAGCCATCATTTAAAAAAGTTATGCACTCTCTCATACCAGTCATCATTTGTCTTATGTCTTCTCATTCCTCTTGTGAAATTTTATTTCTCACCTCCTTCACTTTGTTTTTCCACACTTATCATTTTCTACCAAAGAATCCCTCTGTCAAGAAGCTCCCCAGTAAATGCCCTTGCTGTTATATCAATCTCTCTCCATCTTAACTACTCTCTCTCTTCAAGCATTTTCTCCTAAACAGGTGTAAAGTTGTAAGGAAAGCCACCGCTGCATCATACAGGAAATGGCTACAGCTACACCCAAGAAGGTTTATAAAGGAGGTTTTCCATTCTGCTATGAACCTATAGCTCCAGACTTGGTTTTAGGAGATGAACATTTCACCGAGTTATTTACAAAGGCAGGGTGTATTGAATTCTTTCAGAAACTGCAAGGGCATCATCAACAGGTATCACGAGACTTTGTGGCTAATTTCAGAGGCACATTTACAAAGGTAGGCTGTCTTCATATCCCAATTTCACCTGATAGTATCTCTAAAGCAACAAGGATCCCGAGAACCGGAGAGGAGTGGTTTAAAGCCACTAAATTTGACTTGAAAATTTGTGATGATTATTTAAAACCGGAGCATGTAGGGATCAAAATGACTGAAGGAATTCCTAGAAGCTGTCTTAAAGATAAATTTTCCAAGTTGCTAATGGTCATACAAAAATATTTTACATGTGAAGGTCGTTTCTAGACAATTTACATGTGTCATTTAAAATTATTGATTCATTTCAGAGGGAATAAATTGATAGATATTCCATTCCATCTCTTTAGAAGTCTTGGGAAAATGGTAGACAAGGTACAAGGAAAGCCTGAAAGGAATGAAACTTCCATTTTTCATGATGGGTTGATGAAATTAATAGTCTTGGAGGATTAAAATAAACTAAACAGAGATTGGGCCTCATTCCTGTTCATGAATGGATATGAACTTGATGTCTTATCTCCAAGGAAAGCTTCCAAGCAAAAAATGGATGTCAATACTACTGCAGAATTTGAAGGAACTTAGCATGAATATTTAAAGGATTCAGATAAAGACTTGGTAGAGAAAACTAATTTAGCCCAAGATATATCATTACCTCCAGCAACTAGAACTAGAAAGAGGACTATCAAACATGTTACAGACAACAAGACTAATTCTGAAGCTAAGAGATCTAAAAGAAATGCTGAAGAAAATGTTAAAGGGAAAGGCAAACTTGAAGATATCCTACAGGCCATTGACATTGCAGAAGCCTCTGTGGTGAAAGCAGTAGAAATTAGAAGAGCTGATTTCAAAGGTAAGGGACTCGTAGTTAAGAAATTAGACTTCTCTTCAGATGATTCAACCTTTATTTTCAAACCTCGAAAACCTCTTACTAAGTCACAAATGTCAGATACTTTTACTATTGGTGATAGTAAAAAGAGGGAAGATAAAGGTAAAGGAGAAATGGAAAAGGAAGTTATTTTTATATCACCTAGTGAGACAGAGGCTATCAAGGATAAGAAGACAGAAAAATTTAAAGGTAAGTCTCAAAGGAAACTTGAGACAGATTCTTCTAAAAGACAGAGCAAGGACAAAGAAGAAACAGTCAAACAGAGAAAAAGAAAAGACAAGGCCATAAAGAAGACTGAAAAGGAGATTTTGGAAGAACAATTGAAATATTTCAAAGATGAATTGGCTGAGACAAAGAAAGAGCTGGAAGGATATAAGAAAGATAAAGAGATGATAGACGAGGTAGAGAAGAAAGTAATTGAACATGTTATTCATTTTGAGACTTCCATTGCAAAAGCCAAAAATTTGTTGAAAAGGACACAACCTTTACGCATCATAGTGTCACATACAAGAAAGAGGAACTTATGTTTACAAGCAGAAAAGAGAAGCCTTCAAAGACAAGCAAAAGAGTTAAAAGAAGAGATGGAGTTGATGAAGACAGAATCAAAGAAAGGAAACTTGGAAAGAGGAATCATGAACAAATGATCTGAAAATGGATTGTACTTGAAATAAGGGTGCAAGGTATCCATTTCCAATAATTCTTAATGTGAAAACAACTCTGATTCCAATCTGATCTGAAATGTGTGAAAAAAATATTTCTTATACAGAGATAGACAGGAGGGGCTTTTATTGGTTATTTCACCTTTCAAAGAAAGGATGAAACCAGAAGCTTCTGGCCCTCTTACTGGCTCTGCCTAAAGAAATATGAAGTAAACACTGAAACGATCTAGCAATGAAAGTATTTGTTTTCTTATTGAAAATTATTCATTAACCAATATTATGAGTGTACAAGCATGTTAAGGTGTTCTTCAATGGAACAAATGTGGTTTGGAATGGAACAAATATGCTTTGATAACAGTATAAGCCTTTTTGTGTTAAGAGGAATTATTTAAATTTACAGTTTAAGGTATTAAACTCTGGAAATAAGCAACAAGAATTCACAGCATAATAACAAGCATCTGATAAATCAGTTCACCCCTCTCTTGGGCTACATCTGCTGGGTCCAAAAGCCCCCAAATGGGATTTTCCCTCTTCTATTAATTCTCAAAATTAGTTTTACACCATGAAGAAAGCCTCAATAGGCTGAAATAGATGCATAATCAGAATCAAAGTGCTGGAAACAGTAAAAATTAACTATTCATTCACCTCAAACAGATGAACATAGCCCAATACAACTGATCATTCCCATAGCCCTAGTGGCTCCACAAGAAAATCCGCTGATAAAACATTTGACAAAGTGCCCTAATGGCTCTACAACCTATTCCAACAGCTTCAGAATGCTCCAATACCCCCAAAACAAAACAAAATTCATTCCAAATGGACTCTCCCAGAAAAAGTTATGACCTGTACAAGTTTTGCCCAATTAGGGCTAAAAAAACTCCACCAAAAATGGTGGGACTGTAGTTAAACCCGCTATTTTTGGGGAGTGGTGCCATTCTGGGTGGAGCGCCAAACTTCCACCAACCGTTTGATGGCTAGGGATAAGGTCTT
This sequence comes from Pinus albicaulis, assembly GCA_034641835.2. Classification (NCBI taxonomy): domain Eukaryota; kingdom Viridiplantae; phylum Streptophyta; class Pinopsida; order Pinales; family Pinaceae; genus Pinus; species Pinus albicaulis. The sequence goes on from JAXQQM020071435.1 coordinate 42,991, forward strand.
ATCCATAAGACCGAAACTATCGGCGCTGATCGTTGCATAAATTTGGGAAATATGGTTTTATTTAATGTTTAAACCATATAACATACGTTTATAATGCCCTTCCCGCAGGCGCATAAGACCATACCCCCGATCTTTATTATCCGCCCATTCGTTTAGGCCACGGTTTGAAGCTTGTGGTTGTATGCCGAGGGGGCTGGCCCCCTTTTGAGCCCCACCCAAATTAAATCAAAGTTTAAATAGAAACAAGTGCCCATCCATGTTAAGACTTAGTGCTGTGGCCATTCTGGGCAAACTCCAGTTAATCCCACTAAATGTGGGGCGACCACCATAATAGGCGGAATCTGCCAATAATCCTGCCAGACGTTGAGGGCTTATGGATAGGGGCTTATCCCTAGCCCTCAAATGGTTGGCAGAAGTTTGGCGGTCCACCCAGAATGGCGCCACTCCCCAAAAATAGCAGGTTTATCTGCAGTCCCACCATTTTTGGTGGAGTTTTTTAGCCCTAATTGGGCAAAACTTGTACAGGTCATAACTTTTGCTGGGAGAATCCATTTGGAACGATTTTTTTGTTTTGTTTTGGGGGTATTGGAGCATTCTGAAGCTGTTGGAACAGGTTGCAGAGCCATCAGGGCACTCTGTTAGAGGTTTTATCATCAGATTTGCTTGTGGAGCCACCAGGGCTATGGGAATGATCAGCTGTATTGGGCTATGTTCATTTGTTTGAGGTGAATGAATAGTCAATTTTTACTGTTTCCAGAACTTTGATTCTGATTATGCAGCTATTTCAGCCTATTGAGGCTTTCTTCATGGTGTAAAACTAATTTTGAGCATTAATAGAAGAGGGAAAAGCCTATTTGGGGGCTTTTGGACCTAGCAGATGTAGCCCAAGAGAGGGGTGAACTGCTTTATCAGATGCTTGTTATTATGCTGTGAATTCTTGCTGCTTATTTCCAGAGTTTAATACCTTAAATAGTAAATTTAAATAAGTCCTCTTAACACAAAAAGGCTTATACAGTTATCAAAACATATTTGTTCCATTCCAAACCACATTTATTCCATTAAGGACATAATCACCTGATCAAAAAAGATGTTTGAAACTACTGATAGATAAGTAGGTAACAATTAGATCATCATATTTTTTTCTTATAAACTACATGCAGGCATGTTCATATAATTTCTGAAGCTCAGATCTAAGTTTTTTCAAATTTCCAAAGTGTTAGGCAATTCCGCAACAAGTGTCAGGCTTGAAGCCCAGTTTTTGCTGCAGAATTTCTGAAGGTTTCTTTTGGGTTTTAAGAGACATAAACTGATGGGATTGAGCAGTTTTGAAGGTCATGTTTAATTTTTTTTGATCATTTAACATCCTCCAATGGTTAAAAACAGCTGAGGAATATCACAAGTCAATCTTTTGTGTGCACTACGAAAACAGGTTGTTTTCGTAGCTCAAAAACAGAATTTGACAGTAAGGACAGTTTTTTGACAAATGATGAAAAAGAGTGAAAAAGGTTAAGCATGTGTAAATTTATTCATCATCAAGGTGTCAAAGAGTATCAGGATGATCGAGTATCAGATTTGTCAAGTGGATATTTTCAGTTAGATGAGTTTGAAAGATATTAGCCAACATATGCCATGTCATCAAACTAACTTCTTTTAAAATGAGGGGCAGAGTTACTTCACGAAGACAATCATGATATAAATGTTTTGTTAATGGCTAGCATGGTAAAAAGATTAGATTCCTTTCGAGGAAGACTTGGATCAGTTTAGTTTACATGTAATAAATAAGTTTTTACGTCCCAGTAGGACTCTTAGTCTTATTTCGAATAGGTGTCAGTCCTAGTCTCTAGAATCCAATTTATGGTTAGATTTAAGTGTCAGTTTAAATTTAAATGGTCTAGCCACTTGGGAGACTGGTTGTAAAGTCTAAAAGCCTATAAATAACATAAACTTCGATGTAGTAAAGGTTGGAAAATGTTATTAGAACAGGCTAATTTTGTAAATACTTTGGAGGAGCTGATATATACAGAAGCAGTTTAACTTTTCTAAAGTGGAGATTCTTAGTGTACTTCAGTGAGTTTATCTTTTATCTTTGATTGTTTTACTTCCATAGTCTTAACGATTATTACTCAGAATTCATGGAGGAACATGCTCTGACTTTCTTTAAGTGTTAAACTTTGGTGAATTGAGTTCTTGGGTCCTATATTTGGATGGTTTCTTTCAATGTTTAATACTTATTACTCAGAATTCATGGTCTTTCATGCTCTGAATTCCTTTAAGTGTTAAGCTTTGATAAATATTTGTTAAATAATTTCCTTTCAATATCTTGAGGTATCATCACTCAGAATTCATGCACTCATGCTCTGACTTCCTTTTAACCTTAAGATATTGAGACTTTCCTAAATGTGTCACTCTTTCATTGAAGTATATACAAGCCTCAGTTTTATAAGAAGAGCTATTTTGTTATCTTATCCCTATCACCGACTCCATATCCCAATGGTAGCTAGTCTGCATCTTTCAACCAACAAACCTACAAAATCATAAACCATAGATTTAGCCATCTATTTACATCTTTATTCAAAATCATTAACCCTTGAGAGAGTCCTCTCAGGCTGAGGAGGCTAAGCCTCAGCTAGAAGATTGGTTTGAAATAGTTACACTGAGGTAGTCTGATCAACAGCCTATCAGGGTCCTATTTTGGTGATAACACATATAAACTGAATTTTCAATGTACTAACAACATATCAGAATATGGAGCACTTCCTTTAGGCTTGCAATTATTGAAGAAATTAGGTGCTAAAAGAATTTATCTTCATGGAGATTTTGAATTGATAATTAAAAAAATTAAATAAGAGTATGCTGCAAAACATCCTAGATTGAGAGCATACATAAATTTTGTGCTTGATTTCTTACACACCTTTTTAGAATATGATCTTACTGTTATACCTAGAAATTAGAATGTCCTTGCTAATGGTCTGGCTTTTTTAGCTAGTACATGAAAAATTCCTCATCCCAAAAAAAATATACAATGAAGGTTAAACATCGTCCAACTATACCATATAACATGAGATATTGGCAGGTATTTGGAAATGACAAATAGATAGAAAAATTTATGTAGTCCAAAGATGAGTATGAGGAAAATAACATAGACTTAGATGGTCAAGTAGAAAATCAGATAGTTGTGCATAATAATGTAGAAGATCAGTTTGATGAATTAGATGTAAAAAATTCTATAGATGAAGTTGTACATAAACTAGAATTGCATGAAAATGGTCCAGAAAAAGGAATTTGAAGTATTTTAGCTAAAAGATAATATTTTTCCTAGAGTTATAGTCCCATTAGAAGAACCTTTTGATTTTAATGATGTAGAAAATAAGCCAAAAATGGAGCCCACAGGGGCAGATGTAGAATAATGTAATATAGGTAGTGAACATAATCCTAAAATGATAAAACTCTCAAGATCACTGCCTACTGTCAGAAAACAATAATACATAGTTTTTTTCAAAGAGTTTGTTGGTGTCTTTTCTTGGAGCTATGAGGATCTTAAAGCATATGATAATAGTATCATACAACACAAAATCCCAATCAAGGGAGATCAGAAACCATTCAAACAAAAGCTTCGTAGAATAAATCCTATTATGTTGCCTTTGATTGAGAAAGAGTTCAAAAATATGTACGATGCTAAAATTATTGTCCCTCTCAAATACTCTAAATGGGTGTCTAATATAGTGCCTACTAGGAAGAAAATTGGAAAAATCTGGTTATGTATTTATTTTAGAATCTTAACAAGGTTTCCATGAAATAAAACTACCCTTTACCCAAAATGGATCATATATTACAGAAGGTAGTAGGGTCTAGTAGGATATCCTTGTTAGATGGTTTCTTAGGTTATAACCAAGTCCTCGTACATCCTGATGATCAAGATAAAATGACTTTCACTACTCCATGGGGGACCTTCATTTATGTGAAGATTCCCTTTAGGTTAATGAAAGTTGGGGCCACTTTTCAAAGAGCAATGGTTATTGAATTTACTGATGAGATTGGCCATTTTATTTTGATTTATCTTGATGAAATTACTATATATTAAAAAACTGATGAGGAACATTTAAGGCATCTAAGAAGAATGTTTGAAAAGTGTAAAAGGTTTGGTATCTCATTAAATCCTAAGAAAACATTGTTTGGCCTTGAGGAAGGAAAACTTATTGGTCATATTATTTCGAAGGATGGAATTAGGATTGATCCTAGTAAGATTGAAGAAATATTAAAAATTAGTCACCCAAAGAGCTTTAGTCTTTTATTGGAAAAAATATTTTCCTAAGGAGATTCATTTCTAATCTTGCAGAGCTTCTTAGAAATATAACAAATACGCTTAAAAAAGATGCAGAAATTAGATGGCGCATTGAGGCTAGACAGTCCTTTGATTTAGTCAAGCAGGCATTAACAAAAGCACCAGCGCTGATTAGTCCATATTTTACCAAATATTTTATTATCTTTTCTTTTGCTTCTGAACACACTGTTGCAACTGTTTTATTGTAGAAAAATGAGGAAGGATTTGAACAACATATTGCATTTTTCAGTAAGGCTTTAAGAGATGAATCTTTAAAATAAAATAACATGGAAACAGGCTTTTGCATCGGTTAAAGTAATAAAATATTTTAGAGTATATTGTTTGCATTCACATATTATTGCATATGTGTTTAATTCAGTTGTCAAAGATATTTTGATATAGAATGGACCAAATGGAAAATGAGGAAAATGGATTGTTGTTATCCTTGAGTATGACTTAGAAATCAAACCAACCAAGTTGATCAAAGGACATGGACTAGCCAAACTAATGGAAGAGTCACATTTCCATGCATTAGACATTAACCTTTTTGCTGCACTGGATGATCAAGAGGAACAGGTAACTCCACAGATCGATGAAGCATTTCTGAACTCACCCTGGTATGTATACTTGTTGTATGTTTTATTTAATTTAAATGCTCCTCCCGGTCTAACAAAAAAAAAAGGCAAGATTTCTAAATTAAATTCAGTTAAGTTTTGCATCATTGAAAATGTTTTATATTGGAAAGATGTTGGTGGCATTTTACTTAAGTTCTTGTTGAAAGATGATGCAGAGAAAATCATGCAGGAGTTCTATGAAGGTGACTATGGTGGCCACCTCTATTGGAAAACCACTGCCCATAAAATCCTCAGGGTTGGTTTTTACTGGCCCACCCTATTCCCTGACATTCATAAGAAGATAAATTCATGCCACAAATGCCAAATTTTTGAAGAAAAAATAAAGATCTTACCCCTGCCATTAAAAACTATTTCAGTTGAGAGCCCTTTTCAGTAGTGGGGATTGGATTTCATTGGTGGAATTCATCCTCCTTCCTCTGGCCAACATAAGTGGATTCTCACAGCCACATATTACTTTACTAAATGGATAGAGGGAAAAACTTCCAGAGCTGCTACTAATGCTATCATTACTAAGTTTCTTGAAACCAATATCCTTTCTAGATTTGTTTGTCCTAGAAAAATTATTACTGACAATGCAACAGCTTTCAAATCTAAGAAAATGGTTGAATTTTGTAATAAATACCACATTACTTTGGGAAATTCAATAGCTTACTACCCTCAGGGTAATGGGTTGGTTGAATCCTTAAATAAGAGTCTGGTAAATATCGTTAAAAAGTTGTTGGAAGACAACAAGAAATCTTGGCACAACAAGTTGGTTAATGCACTTTGGGCTGACAGACTAACGAAAAAGAATTCAATTGGTATGTCACCATACCAAATGGTCTATGGGATGGATTCTTTGTTTCCATCATCTTTAGGAGTACCATTCATGAAAATAATACAAGAATTATAGGTTGAGCCAAATGATATATATGGAATAATCAATCAAACCATTCAATTACAGTAGTCAAGGGAGGAGGTCTATAACAAAACTCAAGTAATTCAGGAAAATGTCAAAAATATTTTTGATAGAAGGACTAAAGAAGATGACTTCAACATTGGAGACAAAATTCTAAGGTGGGATTCCATAAGAGAATACAAATGTAAACATGGTAAATTTGATAACATTTGGAAATAGCCATACATTATTTATGCTTTCAGGGGAAAAAATGCATTCTTCCTCAAGGATTTGGATGGAGCAGAATTACCTGGTGGTCTTGTCAACGGCAGGATGCTGAAGCAGTAATTTTCATAGCATAAAGACTTTTTCTTACATCATTGTAAATATCATAGTCTATATTTATTTGATTGGATAACTTGCTGATTGGAGTTGAAGCCCGTAGAGAAGGCCCTAAGCCCTGATTGACAAGCTATCATAAGTTCCTTAACAATAAATGAAATCAGATGTAGACATTACAAACATTGGATACTCAAGGCGACTGATCATATGTTCTTAACACTTCACATGAAGAAGTGCCATCCCCAGCTAGAGCCACTGTTAGGGTCCTATATTTTATGGGATCTCAAGGTGATTGAGTATGTCATATTTGTAATTTTACATTGTAAATTATTCTCGATTTTCAAATTGTTTCTAAAAAGGGTATATATAAAAGAAAATCAAAAGAGGGTATGTCAAAAGAAGAGAATGTAAAAAAAAGACAAAAATATAGAAAATTTAAAAAAGAATAAAAAGAGAATAAAACCCCACAAAAGAAAAATATAAATAATACTGAAAATGCTACAAATTTAAATGCCTCTACTGTTAAATTAGTTTCCTTTATGTTAAAATCCAATAAAATTGTGTGAAGCTTATCTTCAAATGCCACAATGAATAGATTATCGTTCCAATCATACAACTTAATCATGATGGAACAATTATGAATTTCATGTTAATTAGGTTAGTGAATAAATATTTGTCAAATAGTTTAATCTTGACAAATCAGTAGTTAGGTAGAAAATGAGATTGATTCGATAGTCTAATCTGAATCAATAGGAGAAATAAGTGATAGAGTAGGTTAGATTATTATAAAAAAAGGATATGTGGGTTTGCTAGCTAAAATGCACCCTAAAGAGATAGATGAAAAAATGTTAGCTTAGAAAAAGAATTTAAAATGGAAGGGTGGGTAGAAATTGAATTATGGATTTGAAAAGCATGAAAAATGTTTTATCCTAATTTTTAAACTTACAAATTTTTTCATGCACATACGAAGGCAAAGGAATAGAATTTTAGCCTAAGTTTAAAGGTGATTGGGTGCATCAATATATCGTTTGGACATTTTATCCCTTTATCCTAAGTTTTTGCCTTTTATCAAACCTTGCCACCTGACAAAATGTCTCATCAAATTCCATCGTTGCATGATTAACTCCCCTCCATCTGTCCCATCATCCGATCCCCCGCATATCCATACGACGACCCTTATAAATGTTTGCCCCCCCTCTCCATCTGAACGTTACCATTGGGGGGGGGGGTCTGAAATAGGTGGTTTTATGTTTCGGGCCCGTGCTAACGTGGTGCCCTCTCGTCATTTTGCACCCCCCTATTGAAAATTCTTACCACTTCAAACCCCCTCTGAAAAGTAGTTTCCCCGCCATGTAAAAAACATAAATCTACCCGTTGAGTGCCAGTCATGTCATGCCACATGGACCCTATCGTTGCCAATTGAATGTCTTCCCGCGGTAATGCAACCATTGGTGGATTTAATTCATATCTAACCATTAATCCAAAGGATCCACACCACTTTCAATGGGAAAACAACCTATCTGTGTATTAATCCATCCCTCATTAGCCTTTAATCCTTTACCATACCATTTTCATTGCTTTGTACATGTTTGATGCAGGTTGACAGAGCACCAAAAAAACCAATCCAGTACTGTCAAAGTACTCTCTGCGACTATCATCGTTTCTTCTTAATTGAAAAGTTTTTACTCAGTCGCAACCTCCATTTGTCTATCAGAAACCCTCATCCACCTTCAAACCTATTCCAGTCATGCCTCCTAAGAAGAAGGGATAGGAAGAAACTGTAAATCCACTACTACATCCCTTATTTTAACTTGATCATATACATTTTGTGGACATGGATTACAAAATCCATGAAACCCCATGTGATTTAGAATTGTTTTAAATGTATTGCTGGCTTGAAGACCAATTCATTGACAAGTCTGATGAAAATGGACTATGGGAATCCAATTTTCCCCACTACATCTTTCCACACACCCAAAGTGCCTCTCAATTCACCAGGAAATGTCAAGAGTGTTATGTACCCAGCTAGAGAGCCATTATTGCCCATACAGGAGAGATTATAATCACCATAATTTCCCAATCCATAAACCAAATGATGCATGCCCCTATCACAGAGAATGTCACTCCTTTTTCTCAATAAGCACTCATTGAATTATATCAGAAGCTAGACTTTGCAAAAAGGGCTAAAACCCTTGAGCTTTTCCTAGTTGAAAATGCCCAACTACCCAAGAAGAATCCTACCTATCCATCCTCCATTTTCCCTAAGAGAAATAAGCAGATCATTACAATTATCTCTTACCTCCTTGGGTATTAATCAGATTAGTGGGTAGATGAGGCCATTATAGGATTCCTTTCCATTTTCTCCATATATTCCAAGCCTTCCATCTTATTCAAATTCAACCAATTCCTTAAATATTCCATCCATGAATAAATTTGAAATTCCAAACTGAGGAGGTATTTAAATATGGATCTGTTTTTAGTATATTTGTTTTTATATTTTCAGGGAGACAGGTTCAAGTTTGCATTACAGAAGTTGGATGAAGATGGAAATTAACAATTTTTCATCTTCTGGACTACAATGGTAATGAATTATCAGAAAGAATAATCATACAAATAGTTCATAGAACTGTTTGTACATCCAGCACTTGACCTTCTAAGCAGAAATTCAGAGCCAAGAATTAGTGAAGAAATCAGGAAAGTCTTGCAGTTATCAGACCAAACTAAAACAAGAGACATATATCTTTACCATAATTACATAAAACTAAGAATATATGGATGTGAGCTTGCCCAATATAAGCTCCCAAAATTCCTCCCAATGAGGATTTTTTCCCTAGAATACATAAGGAAAATACTCAATGCCGATGAGGTCCATTTTGTGTCTGCTAAGAAGAAATATCAGTTCAGAATCAAAACACAGGTAGGACCATTCATCTGTAACAACAGAGCAGTAGGGGAGGAAGAAGAAATATTGCTGAAATAAATGCAATTTAGCCTCAGTTTTAGATAGTCATATGATCCATTGGGTAGCATCTCTAAGCTAAGGGTAGACAACAAATATACACCTTATATTCATACCCAAAGACCAAAGATTGAGAAATACATGAACCATATAGAGTGGACTGAAAACACTCTACAGGAGGCTGAAGAACAATTGGTTTCAACTTCAACATCACATACTCTTGTCCCATAGGAGAAAGCAAGAAAAATAATCAGAGAATAAGAGTCACCTTCAGTGGCTGATACTTCCAACGGAGAGTTCAAAATCATGTATAGAAAGATGACTAAGCTCAATAATAAGGTAAATCCTGGAAAGGACTCAGAGCAGGAAGTCATTATCATCAACAAAGAGACACCTAATTCCTCACAAGTAGGTGGTCAAACAGTAGAAATTTGCTGAATAATGATTAATTATCCACCGAGACTATCCTGATCACATACAATTCGAATTTATATGCAACACAGAATCTCTTCCACTCAGATCATCAAACATGCGGAAATAAAATAAGCGATAGCACATCAATTCATCATACACATTAACACAGTATGTATGGGGAAAGCTTATAGCTGAAAACCCCGCAGCTATTGTGTATATTATAATGGAGAAAACATGTAACAAACTCAGTACAATACTCCTCACAAGTACTCGGTACTATCTCATGAAGTTACACACAAACTAGCTTGGTTTTGAACAAGTCACAGGTTCAAAACACATCCACTAATTGCCTGCCTCTATTGCGCAATCAAGGCTGGTCTAATGAGAGATCCAAGGTTCGAATCTCCTTGGCTTGACAGCGCAATCATCATTGGAAATTCCTCCAAGTGTGGTGCAAATATCATGCACAACTGATGTCACAACTGATAGCTATCTCAACCCTTTCATCTACCTCTTTCACTGGTCTCCACTGAACTGTCCATGCACTGTAGTGAACTGATGTGTTCTTGAGTTGAATAATGAGTTATTAATTAATGAATTAAATAATATTTAATTCACTCCACTCATAACTAGTTGATTAGCTAGTTAAACTAATCTCAACCAGTTCAACTAAAATAAACAGAACACAACTCCACTAGCTGTCTCATTAACTCCACCAAACTTCTGCCACTGAAGTCCTAACTGAAGTCAACCATGCATGATGCCATAAAACCCTAGGAATAGCGTAATTCCTCTGTCAGATGCATGAGCCACTTCCAAGGCTCGAACTGAAGTGCTCCAAGAGAGTAAACTGAAGTTTATAGTCCAAATATTATTAAGGGTAAATAATATTTGACTTCCCTATTTTAAGGAGAGGCAGTCTAAAAATAGACTTCAACCTATAGGTCCAAAAAATAGAGTCCCATCTATTTTTACCAACATGACCAATGCTCCAAGAATCTTATACTGCAATCCCCGGACCATGCCCCATATGTCTAAAAATAGACATAGTCTAAAAATAGATTTTTGCGCCAGAATTTGCCTGCGGGCCCACTTAGTGAAGGCGACTTCATTTCACTAAGCTCCATCATCTTGCTAAATTTTCAACACTCCCTCTTAGCAAGATATGGATTATCTGCAACCCCTATCCTGCCTCTGTGGAATTCGAACTTGCTCCTGGTGAGCGCCTTCGTCAGGATGTCGGCATCCTGATCCTCCGTGGGAATATATGAAAGCATCATGATTCTCCAGCTGAACACAATCTACGATATGATGGTACCCAGTGTCGATGTGTTTGGACCTATCATGAAATCTTGGACTGGATTAGCCGAGTTTAATGCAACTTCTGGGTATCACGGTAGATCCTTTGTGGCTCAAATACCTTTGTTCTAATCTGCCAGTCTTCCTCATCAAAATAGCCTCGCATCTTTGTTGACTATTTGCCATGTACTCGACCTCTGTTTGAGGGCGAGTGCCACGGATCTTTGCTTCTGCTGTACGGCTAACATCGACCCAATGTTAAAAACTCCTCCGGATGTCTGCTCTTCCCGATCCAGATTGGACTCCTGTCTGTCCGATGGAGCCGAGAAAGCAGCTCCATAAAGTGTACGGCACCACTGGAGCCATATCCCGATGTGCCTCTGATATAGCGCAATACATGCTTGCACGCCTTCCAAAAGAGCTTGGTAGGCTTAACCATAGCTTGCGAAAGCTGGTTAACTGCATAGCATATATCGGGTCGTGTATTGACCAGATACATAAGCGACCCCACCAACTGTCGATAGACAGTGGCATCCACTACCTCGGCTGAAGTAGCATCCTCCTTCCTCCAACCACCAGGAAGAGGAGTGTCAACAGGCTTGCAGCCTTGCATGTTGAACCTCTCCAGAATCTCCCGAGCATACTTGCCCTGAGAAACAAACAGTCCTCCGCTGCGCTATATTTTTACCAACATGACCAATACTCCAAGAATAACATACTGCAATCCCCGGACCATGCTCCATATGTCTAAAAATAGACATAGTCTAAAAATAGACTTTGCGCGAGAATTTGCCTGCGGGCCCACTTAGTGAAGGCGACTTCATTTCACTAAGCTCCATCATCTTGCTGCATTTTCAACACTCCCTCTCAGCAAGATATGGATTATCTGCAACCCCTATCCTGCCTCTGTGGAATTCGAACTTGCTCCTGGTGAGCACCTTCGTCAGGATGTCAGCATCCTGATCCTCCGTGGGAACATATGAAAGCATCATGATTCTCCGCTGAACACAATCTCTGATATGATGATACCAATCTGTGAAGCCATGCTGCCTCAACTGATCCTCCTGTCTGTACCATGAACCATATCCCGATGTGCCTCTAATATAGTGCAATACATGCTTGCATGCCTTCCAAAAGAGCTTGGTAGGCTTAACCATAGCTTGCGAAAGCTGGTTAACTGCATAGCATATATCGGGTCGTGTATTGACCAGATATATAAGCGACCCCACCAACTGTCGATAGACAGTGGCATCCACTACCTCCGCTGAAGTAGCATCCTCCTTCCTCCAACCACCAGGAAGAGGAGTGTCAACAGGCTTGCAGCCTTGCATGTTGAACCTCTCTAGAATCTCCCGGGCATACTTGCCCTGAGAAACAAACAGTCCTCCACTGCGCTGCCAAATCTCCAATCCCAGAAAATAATGAAGGATGCCCAGGTCCTTCATCTCAAACTCTCGTGCAAGATCCTCCTTGCATGAAAGTATCAACTGCTCGTCGCCAGTCAAAATCAGATCATCTACATACAATACGATGATCAACAGCTTCCCCTCCACCACAATCTGGTACAGGTTTAGATCCGCCTCACTCTTGGAGAATCCAAGCCCGGTGAAGTAGCTGTCTATCCGAGTGTACCAAGCACGAGGTGCTTGCTTCAGCCCGTACAATGCTCTCTTGAGTCGGCACACATGCGACTCACTGCTGAAGATCTCGAAACCTTCAGGCTGCTCTATGTACACCTCCTCCTCAATGACTCCATTGAGGAACGCAGTCTTCACATCCATCCGATGAATGTGCCACCCCATCTGCGCTGAGAGAGCAAGGATCGTCCGTATGGAAGAGTACCTTGCGACAGGTGCAAAGGTCTCCTCATAATCGATCCCCTCGATCTGTGAGAAGCCACGGCGACAAATCTCGCCTTGTACTTCTCCACACTCCCGTCAGCCGCCTGCTTCACTTTGTAGATCCATCGCGAACCCACCACTGATTTCCCCTCCGGTCTTGGGACAATCTCCCATGCACTGTTCCTGACGATCGAATCATATTCTTTGATCATGGCATCAACCCATGCGGGTTCCTCCACAGCTTCCTCAAAAGAGGATGGCTCCGTCACGACACATTGACTCACAAGAGCCATGTATCCAGTGTACCGATCCGGTGATTGCCTCTGTCTGCGCTGTGCTGTAGGTGGTCCTACAACCTTCTCTGCATCTCGAGCCAGTCGCTCAGCTTCTGTAGTGCGCATGCGCCTTCTGATGGTTGGCGCTGCATGGGTGGTTTCTTCCACCTCCTGAACTTCCTCTTGTGGCTGATCCACATCCGGAAGCTCCTCCTTAGGAACTAACAGCTCCTCATCCGCATGCAAGTGTAGCTCCCTCTCAAGCGAACACTGCATGGCTTTCTCCTCCTGAAATTTTATATCCCGTCGCACAACAGTCTTGCGACTGTCTGGCACATACACCCGATAGTTGTGAGGTGTATCAGTGTACCCCACAAATATTCCAACCTTAGCAGTTGGATCCAGCTTCCTTCTCGCATCCTTCGTCACATGCATGTAGACAGAAGAACCAAAAATCCGCAAATGGGAAATATCAGGCCTCTTGCCAGAATAAGCCTCCTCTGGTGTACTCATGCCAAGAACCTTGTGAGGACAACGGTTCTTCACATACACCGTTGTATTGCATGCCTCAGCCCACAAGTGAAGGGGTAGGCCCTGATCATGCAACATCGCCCGTGCAGCACCCACGATCGTTCTGTTCTTCCGCTCAGCCACCCCGTTCTGCTGTGGGTTATGGGGCGCGATGAGCTCTCTCCGAATCCCTTCTGCGCTGCAGAACTCCTTGAATTCAGCCGAGATGAATTCACCACCGTTATCACTCCTTAGAGCAATCACCTTCTTCCTCGACTCCGTCTCGACCAGTGCTTTAAACTCACAGAACTTCGCGAATGTATCGCTCTTCTTCTGCATGAAGAAGATCCAGCACTTTCGAGAGAAATCATCAAAAAAGATCACATAATACCTGTGCTTTGCTGTCGAAGCAACTGAGAAAGGACCACACACGTATGTGTGAACTCTCTCAAGGATCGTCGTGGCGCGACTATTCTTCTCGTGAAAGGTGGCTTTCACATACTTCCCCAAGGTACACCCCTTGCACTGATCTGACTGCGCAAGAGTGCCCTTAGGAAGCCCAGTAGAAATCTGCTGCAGAATCTTCAAAGCCCCATGGTGAAGGTGGCCCAATCTCCTATGCCACAGTTCAACCTCATCATCCCGGCTCACCACTTCTCTCGCCTTGCATGCCATAGCTGTGTAGTAATCTACCTGCAACTGATAAAGGTTCTTGGTTCGAGCCCCTATCTTCCGGGTTTCTCCAGTAGTCTTACTATGCAGGAAGGCTTTTCCTTCGCCGAAGACCACATCATACCCCTTATCCTCCAAAATCACCACAAAGATCAAGTTCTTCTTCAATCCAGGTACATGCATGACATCCTTCAATACAAAGATTTTACCAGACTCCCTCTGAAAGGATATGGTACCGATACTAGTCGCACTGTATCTACCATCATTGCCCATCTCGATGTGCACACCCAAATCTTTGTCCTCCAGATCTGAGAACAAATCTCGATCTCCCGTCATATGAAATGATGCACCGCTGTCCAAGAACCATACCGATCCCATCACACTTGAAACCAAGCATGCAATCAGTGAAAAGTCAAGCTCGAACTGTGAAGCCAAAGCTTCTCCATCTGCAGATCTTCCCGCTTGCTTGTTCTTCTTCTTCTTTGGACAATTGGTAGCATAATGTCCGTGATCATGGTAGTGAAAACATTTCACTTTCGCCATATCTTGCTTCTTGCCCTTAGCTCCAGAATGAGAGGTTTTCTTACCCTTCCCTTTCTTAGCTTTGGACACCAAAGCGCAGTTTTCTTCATCAGCTCCCTTTGATGAAGATCCATCTCGAGTAGTCCTCCTTATCTCCTCCTGCATGAGATCCGCCCAAAGGCTCTCCCATCCCGGCAGCTTCTCCCGACCATTGACACTATCTTGATATGAGTGCCAAGCCTTCGGAAGACCAAGGAGAGCCAGGTCGACCATCTCCTCGTCTTCGACAGTCACCCCCACACTTCCCAGCTCATCTCTGCATTGAGTGAACTTCGTGAGGTATTTGGCGATACTGTCGCCCTTCTCCATCTTGATGTTCCCGAGCTTATCTTTGAGCGCCAGCTTCCTTTGGTTGCTCTTACTCTGGAATAGATCCGTCAAAGCTTTCCACATTAAATATGGAGTAGCCTTTCCATGCAGGCTGGATACAATATGATCCTTGACGCCCTCCAACAGGATCCTTCGACACTTCGCCATCTTCTTTTGCCATGCATCAACTTTAGCAGGATCAGTGGGCTTTTGGACATTCGTATCTATGAACTCCTTCAGACCATTATCTTCTAATACTACCTCCATGCGATCCTTCCATGCAACATAATTCGAACTGCCTTCAAGAGCATATTCGAGTCGCAAACCGTTGAAAGACATTTTCAACACTGGCACCAAGAAAACAAAACTGCTGCAAAATTTCGAATTCCAACTCAAAGCTCAACCGCTCTAGATCTGTGAGAACAAATTATTTCTAGCATAGAGATTGACTGCAAGGGGCATTTACCAGACCTTTCACTTTCCGAAGAAGATGAATCCGGAGGCTACCTGGCCCGCATGCAGACTATGTCTACCGAAATAAGTTTGTAATCACTGTGATGATCAATCTCTGCTTCAATAGCTCCGATACCATGTAGAAATTTGCTGAATAATGATTAATTATCCACCGAGACTATCCCGATCACATACAATTCGAATTTATATGCAACACATAATCTCTTCCACTCATATCATCAAACATGCGGAAATAAAATCAAGCGATAACACATCAAATCATCATACACATTAACACAGTATGTATGGGGAAAGCTTATAGCTGAAAAACCCACAGCTATTGTGTATATTATAATGGAGAAATCATGTAACAAACTCAGTACAATACTCCTCACAAGTACTCAGTACTTTCTCATGAAGCTACACACAAACTAGCTTGGTTTTGAACAGGTTACTGGTTCAAAACTCACCGCCAATTGCCTTGCCTCTATTGCGCAATCCAGGCCTGTCTATATAGAGATCCAAGGTTCGAATATCCTTGGCTTGACAGCACAATCATCATGGGAAATTCCTCCAAGTGTGGTGCAAATCTCATGCACAACTGATGTCGCCACTGATAGCTAACTCCACCCTTTCATCTACCTCTTTCACCGGTCTCCACTGAACTGATCATGCACTGTAGTGAACTGATGTGTTCTTGAGTTGAATAATGAGTTACTAATTAATGAATTAAATAATATTTAATTCACTCCACTAATAACTAATTGATTAGCTAGTTAAACTAATCTCAACTAGTTCAACTAAAATAAACAGAACACAACTCCACTAGCTGTCTCATTAACTCCACCAAACTTCTGCCACTGAAGTCCTAACTAAAGTCAACCATGCATGATGCCATCAAACCCTTGGGAATAGTGTAATTCCTCTATCAGATGCATGAGCCACTTCCAAGGCTCGAACTGAAGTGCTCCAAGAGAGTAAACTGTTGTTTAGAGTCCAAATATTATTAAGGGTAAATAATATTTGACTTCCCTATTTTTAAGATAGGCAGTCTAAAAATAGACTTCGACCTATCGACCTATAGGTCAAAAAATAGAGGTCCATCTATTTTTACCAACATGACCAATACTCCAAGAATAACATACTACAACCCCTGGACCATGCTCCATATGTCTAAAAATAGACATAGTCTAAAAATAGACTTTGCGCCAGAATTCGCCTGCGGGCCCACTTAGTGAAGGCGACTTCATTTCACTAAGCTCCATCATCTTGCTGCATTCTCAACAACCCTTCATATCAGCAAAAACTATGGATTTAATACAGTGAAAGATTATCAGTGCCGAAGACCAAAATTTATCAGAAAAGAGGATTAGAGACAGTTTCACGGGGATTACGGCTAAGAATGTTTATCAAAATCCTAATCCCCGATTCAAAACACAAGTTAAAGAATATCTAAAGGGTCTTCTCAATAGGAACACCTCCACCACCACAAAATGAGGAAAATTGATCCCTTTAGTTATCACAATGCCACCTGTGCCTCAAAATATTCAATCAGAAGCTGAATTTATTGATCAGGCACCTACAGCCTCATAGAAAATCAAAGGCTGCCGAACAAATAATACTAATCAAGGGTTTTATCTCCAAATTGTTGGAAAAACTATTTTAAAGGTTAAAGAACAGTCCAGAAGCAGATATTTTCAATCATTAGGCCTCGAAAGACACAAACAGAGTTATGAAGCAAAGTTATAAACGATTACATTCCCACCTTATGCCTTGCCTGGTTCCCAAAGGCCAAGAATTGCATTGATTACATAATTAATAATACTTGACCCCTGGGAAATCCTCCCACCTCTTCATTATTCTATAAATACTTCTGTAGAAGATGAGAAAATGTTGGTCTCTGGATATCTGAATGTATGTAATAGTTATTCTGAAGCTACTGATGCCCTGTTTGCAATTCAAAGATATATAAGCTGATATGGGAAGTTTGAAGTTGTAGATACCCACCGAGCTTGCTAATTGTAACTGGTTTGAACATCAAATACAAGCTACTGATTTATGGGATCTTGATTTGTGTCAATGGTGATGTGTTCATCACTGTCAATTGTTATTTTGCTTAATGTTTCCACTTTTTTCACTTTCTCTGATAAAGAGCAGAAAACATAGAGCTAGGATTTACTTTCAACAGTACCCTACTCTTACTGAAAGCTTTATTGTCTATGTTTTCTTCATTTGAATGTTCTCTTTGAAGAGTACATAAATGCAGGTCGGTTTAAAGGCACTTGCCTGATCTAAATTGCTCTTTGTCACTATTATCTATGTTTTCCTTATTGAATATGCTGAAAGCAGGGTAATTTAAAGGCACTTACCTGATCTTAAGCTTTTCAAATGTTTTTTCTAATGTTTTCTAATTAAAAGTACTTCAAAGAAGGATAGTTTAAAGGTATTAACTTGATCTCATAATACTTTTATGTTTTTCTTATTGAATATGCTGAAAGCAGGGTAGTTTAAAGGCACTTACCTGATCTTAAGCTTTTCAACTATTTTTTCTAATGTTTTCTAATTAAAAGTACTTCAAAGCAGGCTAGTTTAAAGGTATTAACCTGATCTCAGAACACTTTTATGTTTTTCCTGTTGAATATGCTGAAAGCAGGGTATTTTAAAGGCACTTACCTGATCTTAAACTTTTTCAAACTGTCTTTTAATGTTTTCTAATTAAAATTACTTCAAAGTAAGCTAGTTTAAAGGTATTAACCTGATCTCAGAATACTTTTATGTTTTTCTTGTTGAATATGCTGAAAGAAGGGTAGTTTAAAGGAACTTACCTGATCTTAAACTTTTTCAAACTGTCTTTTAATGTTTTCTAACTGAAAGTACTTCAAAGCAGGCTAGTTTAAAGGTATTAACCTGATCTCATAATACTCTTATGTTTTTCTTTAAGTACATGCTAAAGCAAGATAGTTTAAAAGAACTAACTTGATCTTAGGCTATTTTACTATATCTTCATTTGTTTGTTCTTCATTTCCTATCTGTTTCATTCCATAAAATCACCTTAAGAGATCCTTTGACAAAAGTGACTTGCCCCATGGATCCTGCTTGAACCTTGCTGTCCAATTAAAATCCTTCTATAACTCCATAGCCCAATGGGTTAAAACTGTCTTTGCCTTTTCTATCAGCCAAAACATTCCTTCATCTGCAGACACCTTCACCCTTCATCTTGAAACTGCCTTCGCCTTCATCATGTGCTTGCCCAACCAAAACAAAATAAAAAAAAAACAAGCTCTTCATAACTAGCCTAATATCATAATTTCAGCTATTAAAGATCACATATTTAAACTCATTCATAGAGAGATCCCTCTCTGGATTCAGGAGGGCTAGATCCTAGAATCCCAAAGTTGGTTGAAATAATGTTGCTTCTGCAGTTTTAGTCTTACCAATCTTCTAAAATTATAGATTCCTAACAAGGCGCAATCAAATCTCTCTGAATTAATTCTTTGGCACATAAGTTCTTGAATTTATTGGAGATGTACTCACCACCATTGTCACTCCTCGGAGCCTTCACCTGCTTCCCTGTATCTTTCTCAACCAGTGCATTGAACTCAAAAAATTTTAAGAACGTCTGATCTTTCTTCTACATGAAGTAGATCCAACACTTTCTAGAAATCATAAACAAAAATCACATAATACATGTGCTTTGTTGTAAAATCTGTAGAGAATGATCCACACACATCTGAGTGAACTCTCTCAAGGATTTCTGCTGCTCAGTTATCCTTCTCGTGAAAAGTGGCCTTTGTATACTTCCCCATGGTACATCCCTTTCATGTGTCTATTTACGTAAGAGTACCCTTTGGAATCCCTGTAGAAATCTGCATTACCTTCAAAGAACTGTGGTGTAGTTGACCCAATCTCCTGTGCCATAACTCACCCTCATCCTGGATCACTACTCTGTCCACTTTACTCATCAATGCTGCGCAACCATCTACATCAAGTTTGTATAGGTTTTTCACACGAACCCCACTCTTGTTAACCTGTTATGTGGCTTTTTGATGAAGGAATGCTTTCCCTTCACTGAAAACCACATCATATCCTCTACCCTCCAACATAGCAACTGAAACTAAATTCTTTTTCAATCCTGGTACATGCATGCCATATTTTAGTAAGAAAGGTTTACCTGACTGTCTCTGGAAAGTAATTGTACAAATCCCTGTAGCGCTATACCTCCCATCATCACCCATCTTGATGTGCATCTGAAGATCCTTCTCCTCCAAGCTACTAAAGAGTTCTTTGTCTCTTGTCATGTGGAAAGACGCACCACTATCCAAGTACCACACTGATCCCATCGCACTAGACACTATGCATGCGATGAGTGAGAAGTCAAACTCAAACTGTGAAGCCAAAGCATCACCTGCTACAGATCCTGAAGCCTTCTTGTTGTTCTTATTCTTATGTGGAAAATTAGTGGCATAATTTCCATGCTCGTGACAGTGAAAACATTTCACTCTGGACATGTCACGCTTCTTGCCTTCTTTGTCAGTCTCGGATTTGGAATAGAATTTCTTTCCCTTCCCCTTCTTTGCCTTCCCATCCATGGCACATTTTTCCTCATCATCTCTCTTGGATAAGGATCCATCCCTGGTATTCCACCTGAATTCTTCTTGTACCAAATCCGACCAAATTCGCTCCCAATCTGGTAGCTTCTCCCTCCCAGTGACAGAGTCCTGATAACTATGCCAACTCTTGGGAAGGCCTAGAAGTTCCAGGCTCACCAATTCATCATCCGCTATAGTAATCCCGACACTTCCAAGCTCATCTTGACATTAGATGAACTTGGTCAAGTATTTCAGAATAATGTCGCCTTTCTCCATTTTGATTTTCCTGAGCTTGTCCTTTAGTTCCAATTTTCTGTGGTCACTTCTCTTCTGAAATAGATCTATCAAGTCCTTCCACATTGCGTATGGAGTCACCTTGCCATGGAGACTTAAGACAATGTGATCTCTAACTCCCTCTAATAAGACCATCCTCGCCTTTGCAACCTTCTTTTTCCAAGCATCAAGAAGAGCAGTTTATGCTACTATGGTCCTTGGAATATCAATGTCGCTAAATTATTTCAACCTGTTGTCCTGCAGAACTGCCTCCATTCTATCTTTCCATGCAATATAATTAGAAATGCTCTCGAGTGCATATTCCAATCTTAATCCATTGAAATCCATCTTGATCCTCCTGTCGCACCAAAGAATATTTTTTCAAATTCGAATGCTGTTAAGCACAAAATCAATTTCTTCTCCACTATAGTGATTTCTGGTGCTCTGATACCATGTAGAAATTACACCAATGGATTCAATCTGATAATGTAATATACTAAAACAAGATATTGAATCCTTCTACAATATTTGTGGAAAATAAACACGATCGCACAATCACACCAAGTAAGAGAAAGAAGCAAATTAATCACACAACACATATATTTTTCCTTGGGGAAAGCTTGCTGCTCAAAACCCCTCTATATTTATTGTATAATCAACCAAGGAATCATGAAAAAATACAATGCACTCTTCTCACAAGAGTTTGCTGCACTCTACCAACTGTCTCACACTGATCCAGACAAAATCGACCAACACTTAGCCAATTTCCTGCCTCTACTCAACCTGCCTTGCGTGCGAAATTCTAAGAGAAATTGATCCCTATTATTTAGGAAATTCAAAATTCCAAAACTGCGCAATACATCATGGGCAATCCTATAGTTTTCTAATTGCGCACCGACAATTTACTAATAATACAACTGATAGATAACATCCCTTTAACCTTTGTCTCAACTGGGTCTTCATCAGAACTGACATGCATGCATCTTAATAGTAAATCTTCAGTCACTTGAAAAATCACTGCATGTGAATTAAATCTGATTTAATTCACTTGAACTCTCATTAGTGCAACAATAAGTTACAACTAGTTAGACTGAATTGAACTCACTTAATTGAGTTAACTGATTTCTCATGCATTGAACTAATACACTAATTGAGACTTGGACTCTAAAACAAATAGAATCACTCTACATGCCTCACCAACCACCCCCAACTCAAATTTCATGAGCTAACTGAGTCTATCACACTCAGTTAACTATTACAAGTGATTATGAGATAATATTACAATTTATTGTCCAATTTAATTAAGGGAAAATTAAATTAGACACACATCCTTGTTGAATTTTCAACAAGAATGTTTGCAATAAGAGCCAAAGGGAACATTGAGTAAGAATTAATCTCTCACAAAGTATGGACTATTGAAGTTCAAAGGAAGGTGGTATATACCTTGCATGGGTGACTTGAAGAATCTCACCGCTGATGAGTTTCATAAAATACCTTATTAGGTCATCCTACTTATCATAAAATGGTAACAATCATGAAGAAAATGTACTACTAGCCATGTATGAAAAATTATGTTGCTGAGTACTTTTCCAAATGCTTGGAGTACCAACAAGTGAAGGTGGAGTGTAGACATCCAGCGATATTGTTACAACCAATCCCCATTCTCGAATGGAAGTGGGAATTCATTTCAATGGAATTCAATTAGGTTGCCAAGGAAAACTAAGCAACATCATGCCATAATGGTGGTGATAGATAAGCTGATTAAATAATCTCACTTCATAGTTGTTAAGTCCACCCACCAAGCAAGTGATATTGCTCATATTTTTACGAAAGAAATATTTAGACTACATGGTGTAGAAAAAAATATTATCTTAGATAAGGATGCTAAGTTCATCTGTAAGTTTTGGAAAGAAATGTTTGCTAATTTTTGGACATAATTGGCATTTTGCACAATGTATGATCCCCAAATAGATGGGAAGTCCAGAAGAGTTAAAATGGTGCTAGAAGACATGCTAAGAATGTATATCATGCATTAGCTAAAGAGGTGGGAAGAGTTTCTACCTATGGTAGAATTTTCCTATAACAACGGGTACCAAGAATAATTAAAGATCAATCCATTTGAGGCTCTTTATGGTAGAAAATGCAGTACACCTATAAATTGGAATCATCCAATGAACGGGGTGCATATCGATCCTGATATGTTGAAGGAGATGGAACAAGAAATAGTTACTATTGGGCTGAAATTGAAAATAGCTCAGGATAGGAAAAATAACTATGCATATCAGTAGAGAATCCACGATGAATTCCAAGTGGGGGAATATGTTTGTTGCATCAAACAAAGAAAAAATTTCATTAAATATTGGAAATTTTACTAAGTTAGCACCGATATTTTGTGGGCCATTTTAGATTTTTGAAAGAGTGGGGTCGGTGGCATATAGATTGGACTTTCCACCCACAGTGAATACATATGATGTTTTCCATATCTCTTTGCTTAAAATGTATGTGCATAATGATAATCATGTTGTTTATTGGTCTGTGACACAGGTGGAATCCCAAGGATAATTTCGGCTAGAGCCACTACACATTATGGATCAGAGGCAAATCAAGCTCCAAAATTGAGTAATCGAGTATGTGAAGGTGTAGTGGAAGCACTTTGGACTAGATGAAGCCACCTGGGAAATGATTGAGAAAATGAGGGCATCATACCCATTTTTGTTTACAATGTAAGTAAATGTAAAGAGCTATGTATATATAACTCATTGTGAATTTTTTGTTCGGTATAAAGCACAGTTGATTTTTTTTGGGGCATAGATCAACACCAAGGACAAGGTTCTTATAAGGGGGTGGGGTATGTAACAACTCTTTTTCCCATTCCTATTGTAAATATTTCTATGAATTGTAATTCATGTAAATATTGTGGAAATCTAAACACAATGACTAGCCAAGAAAAGTGAACACATATTCAAAGTTTAGGGATGGTTTATTTGAGAATTGGTTAACTCAGGTTGTTCATTTATTTACCATAATTTTTTATTATTAGGTTTAATGACCTACATGGAAATAAGGGAGGTTGAGTATGGGCCTCTTAAGTGGAGGGAAATCCCATACCACCTCTATTCATCATGGATCGTGTTGCATGGTCAATATGTAAGAGGGGGCTAGGGTGTCAGTGGAAGAAAGGGGAGTCGACAGGAAAAATTAGTGGATTGGCATTGAGTAAGCACTTAGAAACTCTCAATGAGAGATCACTTAGAATAGGCATGATTGATAATGAAAATGGGAGATATACATGGATTGGGTGTTGTGGAAGCACATATGCCAAGTTAGGCATATGATAATTGTGAGTGAACTCGCAAGGAAGGAGAAGAACCCTTGGAAAAAGCATTAGCAAAAGAGCGGGAGCAAGCTGAGGAGTGTGGTTAAAGAGAAGAAGTCAGTGGAGACACTATGTATTTGGAGACATTTCAAGTTGAGTAGATGGAAACTCAGTGTGCTCTAGATTCCTAGTTATAAGAGGGAAAGATCTACGTGTTTCATATATCTGTAGGGTTAGTAGATGGAGGCTTAGTGTACTCTAGATTCTTGGTTGAACAGGTGGAGACACTGTGAGATATAATATTGTACTAATAAGGTGGAGACATGGTGGTATTGGATTTATATGTGATCAAATTGATTGACATTGGTGTGAATTCCATTGAGCAATTACTCTTCAAACTCCGAATCCAACCCAAGGATGGACAACTGCAAGAAATATTGTAGTGTAGTTGGCTTATGGGTGGGTGAAAATTTGAAGCCCCTCCCTTAGTTGCTAGTCATTAAGACACATAGATAAATGTATTTACTTATAGAAACTGAATTGTGAATAATAAATGATGTTGTTATGAGCTATACCAATGGTTGTATCAACACTATTTATGTAGGAGTTGTGTTATTCCTAACTATCTTTAATGAGATGTATATGTGATTTTTTTCATGGTTTTAGGTGCTTAGATAATCTTGGGTTTTTTGATACTTTCTTCGGTCATAGAGCTAATTTTATAAAATGTGGATTCCATTCTTGGTATGGCCACGATTATTTACTAGTGAAGATCCATTGACTCTTTTTATGATGCATTACATGTTTTAGCATTGTGTTGCACCCATATTGGGGTGTGGTATGTTGCTACTATGCTTAATATATAGAGCAGTATTAACCACTTCTTGAATTTTTTAGTGCCTGGTAAAGGTCATGCTTATTAGGCTTATTGGTTGTATTATGTCCATGGAAATGTTCAATGCTAGTTTGGAATTGAGGGTTTCCTTTCTATAAGGAACAATGTACCGAGTAAGATTGGGCTTTAAGGAAGCTTGGGAGAGTCCATGGAATCCTTAAGTTATTAAGCTCGTGCATCGTAGGGAAACAGAATTGTGTATGGGGTGAATGAGCTTGATACAACTATAAAGGAAAATGGAAAAAATTACAAAGATGCAGAGTTAATGGGAGCACGGGGCGAGAATCTGTCATGGATTATTCATGTATTTTTGCGTCAGGGTTGCAAGGAAATGTTGAGATTCAAAAAGATGATGATCCTAGTGAAAATTAAGCACCTTCACTAGGTGGGGCCCGCAGGATATTTTTAGGTGTATGTTTATTTTTAGAATGGTGAACATATTCTAAAATTAGCAGGATGTTGGGGCCCGTAGGATATTTTTAGGTGTATGTTTATTTTTAGAATGGTGAGCATATTCTAAAATTATCAGGATGCTGATTCTAGATGGTTGAGAAAATTCTATATTTATATGAGTTTCTATTTTTAGAACATGGGTGAAGTCTATTTATAGATCGCATTTATAAAAATAGAATGCATTTCAATTATTATTTGTCCTTAATGATAATCAGACAATAAATAATAACTTATTCTCTTGGAGCACTTGATTTCAGTTAACTAATGTGGCAAACCAGTTAGCTGAAGGAATTACGAGTTTCAAGGTTGGTTGGTGACTCATGCATGATGGACTTCGTTGTAACTAAGTGTGACACTGTTGTAACAGAGTTGTAAGAGTAGTTATGGGAGTTATTATTTAGTTTAACTTAGTTAAGTGAGTTAAACTTAGTTGTGCTAGTTGTAACTAAATATACACTAGTGAAAGATGAGTGAATTAATTATTTAATTAACTCACAAGTAGTGTCTTACTTGCAACTGAAGAAATACATCAGTTAACTACTTGCATGTTAGATCTAGTGGAGACCCAGTGGAGAGATAGGTAAAAGGGTGTGTTTGACTATCAGTTGTGACTATAGTGATGCATTCAATGCATCTACACACACATTGGAGTTGCCAATGAGGATTGCATAGTACAGGCAAGGCAAGATCGAATTCATTCAATGATATTCTTCAGAAGGGATTGCGCAGTGGAGACAGGCTGTCAGGAGGCAAGAAATTAGTGCATAGATATGCAAATTTCTGCATGACAGTGTGAGACAATTGTATATTGTACTGAGAGCTCTATGAGCTGAGATTTTTATGAGGTTGTTTCATGATTCTATGATATACATAATATATGATAGTTGGGGTTTTTAGCTTTAATTTTTCCCGATAAAACATCTTGTTATGTGCGATTGATTTTTATTCATATGTTTGCAATTGGTGATTTAAATTTCCACAAAGAATTGAGTAGAAGGATTGTGTATTTAACAGTGGATTTAATTGTTAGATCGGGGGAGTTCGGTAATATAGATTAATATTTTATAATTTCTACATGGTATCGAAGCAGTGTTAATCATTGAAGATTGCAATATTGAAGCAGTGATGAGTTGTGTTGGTGGAACAATTCAATTTTTTTGCAATAATTTATTGGTGCGACAGTTGAGTAAACATTGAAATTGCTTTCAATGGGTTGTGGTTGGAGTATTCACTTGAGGGCAGCTCGAACTACATAGCCTAGAAGGACAGGATGGAGGTGGTGCTTGAAGATAATGGCTTGAGGGAGTTCATCAATAGCGATGTTCCTAAGCCCACTTCGACGGATGCTACATTACTTGACGCCTAGCAAAAGAAAGTAGCGAAGACGAGAAGAATTCTGTAGGAAGGTGTGAAATACCATATTGTGTCAAGCCTTCATGGGAAAGCCACTCCATTTGCAATGTGGAATGCTTTGATAGATATTTTCCAAAGCAGCAACGACCATAGGAAGTTAGCGCTGAAAGATAAACTCAGAAAAATGAAAATGGAGAAGGGCGACAGTATTCCAAAGTATCTCACGAAGTTTGTCCAATGTAGGGATGAGTTGGGGAGTGTGGAAATTACAGTTGCTGATGATGACTTGGTGAGCTTGGCTCTCCTTGGAATTCCAAAGAGTTGGCATAGTTATCAAGACTTTGTCAATGGGAGGGAGAAATTGTAGGATTGGGAGCGACTTTGGTCGGATCTAGTGCAGGAGGAGATAAGGCGAAGTACTAGGGATGGCTCTTCATCAAAACATGATGATGAAGAGGATTGTGTTTTGGCTACCAAAGCAAGGAAATGGAAGGGGAAGAAATCCAATCCAAAATACGAGGCTAAAGGAAAGAAGTTGGATTTGTCCAAGGTGAAGTGTTTTCACTATCACGAACATGGGCATCTCGCCACTAACTGCCCACAGAAAAATAAGAACAAGAAGGTTTTTGGAGCTGCAACTGGTGAGGCCCTTGCCTCACAATTTGAACTTTATTTCTCTTTGATCACATGCATGGTTTCAAGCGCAATGGGATCGGTGTGGTATCTTGATAGTGGTGCTTCCTTCCACATGACGGGAGATAAAGAGATTTCCAGTGACTTGGAGGAGAAAGATCTCCAAATGCATATAGATATGGGCAACAATGGACGATACAGTGTGACCAGAATTGGTACCAGTACCTTTGAGAGGGAGTCAGGTAAACCATTTTTGTTGAAAGATGTTATGCATGTTCCAGGTATAAAGAAGAACTTGGTCTCAATCGCAATGTTGGAGGACAGAGGTTATGATGTTGTTTTCAGCGATGGAAAAACTTTCCTGCGACATAAAACAACTGGTCAAACCAAGAGGATAGGGATTCGAGTAAATAATATCTACAAGCTGGAGGTAGATGGCTGCACTGAAATTGTGGGCAAAGAAGAAGAAATGGTGAGCTAGGATGAGAGCGAATTATGGCATAGGAGATTGGGCCATCTTCACCATGGCACCCTAAAGATTTTGTAGTAGATTTCTATTGGACTTCCCAAGGGTACACTTGCACAGATAAATCAGTGCAAGGGATGTACTATGGGTAAGTTTGTGAAGACCACCTTTCATGAAAATGAGAATCGTGCTTTGGTGATCCTGGAGAGAGTTCACACAGACGTGTGTGGGTCATTCTCGGTTGCTTCAACAACAAAACACAGGTATTATGTTATTTTTGTTGATGAATATTCTCGTAGATGTTGGACCTTCTTCATGCAGAAGAAGGGTCAAACATTCTCAAAGTTCTATGAGTTTAAAGCATTGGTGGAGAAGGAGACGGGGAAGCAAGTGAAGGCTATGCAGAGTGATAATGGTGGTGAATATATATCGAATGAATTCAAAGAATTCTGTAGCAAAGAAGGAATTTAGAGAGAACTCATATCGCCTCATAACCCACAATGGAATGGGGTTGCAAAGAGGAAGAAAAAAATGATCGTGGGTGCTGCACGAGCTATGCTGCATGATTAGGGCCTACAAATGCACTTGTGGGCGGAAGCATGCAACACTACGGTTTATGTGCAAAACCGTTGTCCTCATAGAGTTCTTGGCATGAGTACACCTGAAGAAGCTTTTATTGGTAAGAAACCAGATGTTTCTTACTTTAATATTTTTGTCTCATCTGTTTATGTTCATGTGACCAAGAACGCCAGGAATAATCTGGAGCCGACTGCAGAAGTTGGGATATTTGTGGGGTACATAGAAACACCCCATAATTATCGTGTGTATTTTCCAAACAGTCGAATGACTGCGGTGCAACGGGATATAAAATTCAATGAGGAGAAAGCCATGAAGTTGTCGCTTGAGAGGGAGCTACACATGCATGCAGAGGAGGAACTGCTTGTTCCTAAAGATGAGCCTCAAGATGTGGATTAGCCACAGCAGGAGGATCATGGAGTGGAGCAGTCCACTCACGTAGAGACAAACATCAGAACTAGCAGAAGGCATACCACAAAATCTGAGAGGCTGAAGCTTGATGCGGCAGAGAATGTAGGAGTCCCTACTTCACAGTGCAAACAAAGACAGTCTCCTGACCGATTCACTGGATACATGGCTCTCATGAGCAAATGTATTGTGACAGAGCCATATTTTTTTCAAGAAGCAGTGCAGGATCCCACATGGGTAGATGCAATGGTGGAGGATTATGACTCCATTGTCACAAACAGTGCTTGGGAAATTGTTTTAAGTTTGGTTAATAAATCAATGGTAGGTTCAAGATGGATCTACAAGGTAAAGCAAGCTGCTAATGGGAGTGTTGAGAAGTATAAGGTAAGATTTGTTGCCCGAGGCTTCTCAAAGATCGAGGGGATTTATTATGAAGAAACCTTTGGACCTATCGCATGGTATTCTTCCATAAGGACCATCCTTTCTCTCTCAACACAGAAGGGTTGGCACATTCATCAGATGGATGTGAAGATTGCATTCCTTAATGGGATCATTGAGGAAGAAGTGTACATTAAGCAGCTTGAAGGATTTGAGATCTTCATCAGCAAGTCACATGTGTGCAGACTCAAAAGAGCGTTGTATGGGCTGAAGCAAGCACCCCATGCTTGGTACACTCGAATCGACAGCTATTTCACTGGACTTGGCTTCACCAAGAGTGAGGCGGATGCAAACCTATACCAGATTGTGGTGGAGGGTAAGATTTTAATCATTATTCTTTATGTTGATGACTTAATATTGACTGGTGATGAACAACTGATACACTCATGCAAGGAGGACCTTGCAAAGGAGTTCGAGATGAAGGGAATGGGCCTCCTTCATTATTTCTTTGGATTGGAAATATGGCAGCGAGAAGGTGAACTATTTGTGTCTCAAGGAAATTATACTCGAGAGATACTCGGTAAGTTTCACATGGAGGAATGTAAACCCATGGATACTCCTCTTCCAGGAAATTGGAGTAAAGAGGATGCTACATCGGCAGAGGTAGTGAATGATACTGTCTATCAACAGTTGGTGGGTTTGCTCATGTATTTAGTTAATACAAGAGAGTACATATGCTATGCACTGAACTAGCTTATTTAAGTGATTTTTAAGCCTACCAAGCTCTTTTGGAAGGCGGGAAAGCATGTCCTAAGATATCTTAGGGACACATCTGAGTATGGCTTATGGTACAGACACTGTAATATCCCTTTTTAGGAATTTCAGCAGTGAGGACGATGTATAAGTGAACCAGTGCAAGAATAACACAGTCCAAAGCTTGGACCCTCAATAATATGTTGTGCATGGATTAAATATAGAATGGAATCAGAAACAAATCACTCTAGCTATAATAAATAGATCTCCCCAACTCAAATGTAGAAAAAGGCATCATAACCCCAGTACATCATAAAATAGAAATGCCGGAGGTAGAAACAATGTTATTCTTGTTATGTAAACTATAGAAATAGATGGAATAACATATATCTGGAACCTTCATTCATTATAAGATCAGAAATGAGTGGATTGACCTCTTTTACAAACACATTGGGATCTCCCGGCAAGGATTTTCCGGCAAAATAGAAATAAAATGTATAGCACTACATAAAATAATGTTGTACCCAGCAACTCTGTATTAAGAAATATCCGATATGCTCAAATATGAATACACAATACATAAATAGGCTCAAGACCTTCCTCAATAGGACTCTTGGAGTGGAAATCACCCCCTCCTCTCCTGAAATAAGATCAAATGGGTAGATCTGCCCCCAGCTACTGCAACTACTATAGAAATAATGCACTCATTGAGAGTGACTGTGCAGTCTAGGATAGAGGATGGCTTCCTCAATATATCTGATGAGAATGGAACTCAATTCCTCCTCCTTGAATCTCCCAAACAACCTGCAACAACAATGGAACTAGAATTCCCACATGAGAACCCTTGCACTAAACAGTGCTACAACTCTGGCTAAATAGCTGAAGATTGTAATCAGGCATAAGACTGAAACAAGAAGTATGAATGAACGAATTCCCTTGTTTCCATTCCTTTCTTTTTATTCCAAGTGAGCTTCTCCATCCTGGGCCCCACACATGGGTGGTGTAGCTTCCTTGAGAAGCTTTCTCCTTCAAAACTGCGTTGCCCTAGAGGCTTTCCCTCCCTTTTTACAACGCTGGTTGACTTGGTCGAATATAGTAGCTCCTTGATTTTTCTCCTTTTCATACTCAAGGGGCTTTATTTTATCCTCCTATCTCAATCCCTTTTCATACTGGGATAGATTTTATTGTGCTCTTTACTTCTTATTTCAAAAATGGAGAAATTATAATGTTCCAAGTAGCTATGGCTAAATGGGAACATCACAGTCCTCCCCGTTCAAAAGTTGCTTGCCCACAAGCAACAGTAAAGAAGGATGCTGCAAGATCTTTTCCCCCTCCCAAGTGGCATCCTCATCTGGTAGATTCCTCCATCGAATCAAATATTCTTTGATGACTCTGTTTCTCAACTTCCTCTCTCTCCTGTCTAGGATTGCTTCTGGCTGCAAGATCAAAGGACCCTCATCATAAATTTGAGGAAGTTCCAAGTTGGCAACCACATTCCTCCCTATGGCCTTCTTGAGGCAAGATATATGGAAGATATTGTGGATCTTGCTCCCCTTAGGAAGCTCCAGCTCATAAGCTACCTTACCAACACATGTGTTCACCTTGTATGGCCCATAGAAATGTGGTTTGAGATTTTTAGCTCCCTTCACCTTGAGTGTGGACTGCTTGTAAGGCTGAAGGCGTAGGTAGACAAGATCCCCCACCTCAAACTATCTCTCTATCTGACCACGGTCTGCATACATATTCTGCTGGTTCTGAGCAATGTCAATGTTATCTTTGAGGGCCCTGAGTATGTCATGGTTCTCTTGAATCCAATCTCTTGCCCTTTGAGCTTTACTTGCCCCAAACATAACATCGGCAAATGAAAGTGCCTCATATCCATACAAGGCTCGGAATTGTGTCATGTCAATAGAGATATGGTGGGTAGTGTTGTAACAATACTCCCCCAAGTGGAGCCACCGCAACCAAGCTTTCTGCTACCTGGCCACATAGTTCCTCAAGTAGCCCTCTAGCCACTTGTTCACTATCTCAGTCTTCCCATCAATTTGGGGGTGATAACTGGTGTTGGGAGTCAAATCAGTCCCCACTAATCGGAAGAGTTCCTCCCAAAAGCCACCCATGAAGCGGCTGTCCCAATCACTCACTATGGTCCTAGGGAGACCATGGAGTCTAAATACATCTCTAAAGAAGAGTTCAACTACCTTTGAAGCAGTATAATGTGCAGAGATGGAAAAGAAATGAGCATACTTTGTTAGTCTATCAACAACAACATAGATACAATCCTTACCCTGCATTATCGGTAAGCCAGTGATGAAATCCATAGAGATGCTTTCCCACTTCCCATCCGGAATAGGTAGTGGCTGTAACAACCCAGCAGGATAAGTATGCTCTCCCTTATTTTGTTGGCAGGTGGTACATTCCTTGACATGCCAGAGCACATCCTCCTTGAGACCCTTCCATGAGAATCTCTCCCTGACAGATCTGTAAGTTTTTGTGAAACCTTGATGCCTGGAAAGTGGGGAATCATGTGAGGCCACTAAGATCTTCTCCTTGAGCTTAAAATTCTTAGTCAAGTAGATCCGATCCTTGTAATAGATAACCTCATCCATCACTTTAAATCTCTCATCTGGTACCACCCCATCAATTATCCCACATGCAAGTTCATCTTTGGAGTACTCAACTAAAATTTGAGCCTTCCAATCTGCATCCATGCCCCTCATGGACAGTGTTGTAAGCTTCCTGGAAAGTGCATCAGCTACTGTATTTCTCTTCCCCTTGACATATTATATGTCAAAGTCATAGGCCTAGATTTTTCTCCCCCACTTCTGCTGCCTTTCTTGAAGCTGCCTCTGTTCAAGAAAGAATCTAAGACTGTTGTGATCAGTCTTCACTTTGAACTTATTCCCCACCAAATATTGCCAGAATTTGGCTAATGCATGCATGATAACCAACATTTCTTTATCATAGATGGGGTATAGCCTCTCATGAGGGAGCAAATTTCTGCTCTCCAAGGCTATATGATGCCCTCCTTGCATCAAGACTGCCCCAATACCTTCACCTGATGCATCACATTCTAACACAAAAGGTTGAGAAAAGTCAGGTAAAACCAAAACAGGACAACTACTCATTACCTCTTTGAGCTTATCAAAATCCCTCTGCACTGTGGGTGTCCACTGGAAAGCCCCCTTCTTTGTCAAGTCTGTAAGAGGTGATGCTAGTTGTGAGAACCCTTTCACAAAATTTCGGTAATATGTGCATATGCCCACAAACCCTCTGAGTTCTGTCACATTCCTAGGTTCAGGCCAATCTCTGATAGCTTGAATCTTCTCCTCATGTACCCTTACTCCATATATCCCTATGATATGCCCCAAATACAACATCTCTATGAGTCCAAATTCACATTTGGATAGCTTGGCATAGAATTGCTGCTCCTTGAGGATATTTAAGACTGTCTCAATATGCTGCAAGTTCTCCTCCCAGGTGCGGATGTAGATCATAATATCATCAAATAAGACCAATACAAAGTTTCGCAAATGATCTCGGAAGATACGATTCATATAGGAATGGAAAGTTGCGGGAGCATTAGTCAATCCAAAGGGCATTACTAGAAACTCAAAATGCCCATAATGACACCTGAACGTTGTCTTGGGAATATATTACTCCCTCACCTTGATTTGATGGTACCCGGACCTCAAATCAATCTTGGAAAAATGTTTTGATCCCCTCAGCTCATCCATGAGTTCATCGATCCTGGGTATGGGGTACCGATTCTTCAAAAGTATTCTTGCTCAAGGCCCTATAATTGATGCACATCCTCAATGTGCCATCTTTCTTCTTTACCAAAACCACCGAGGAAGCAAAAGGACTAGTACTAGGTTGGATGTGCCCTAGTGCTAGCAGCTCTTAGTTAGCTTTTTCAATATCATCCCTATAGGCCTTTTGATGTCTATAAGGAGTGGTGATCACTGCTTGTACCCCTTGTTCCAACTCAATGGTGTGTTCAAACCCTCGGTCAGGAGGTCTCCCTGGTGGGATATCTCCAAATACTGTAGAATATCGGTCCAAAAGGGATTGGACATCTGGATGCACCGGTGTGTCCTTACTCTTCACCTCTGATACATGCAGCTCCACTACCCATGCAATGTCCCCTCTGCGCAGATCAACCTCCATCCTATGTGTTGAAACAACCTGAGGAGGATATGTGTTCATACCCTTGATCTTTTGTTGCTGGCCATCCTCTTCTCTAGTCCATTCCATCTCTAGAGTTCTGCAGTTAGTGGTAACTCTCCCAAGAGTGACTAACCACTGGACTCCCAATATGACATTGGTGTCTGGAATATCTACCACAAAGAAGTGGTCTCTCAAGGTATAAGTACCCATATTAATGGTCAGTGCTGGAACATACTTGGCACATTGGAGAGTCATGGCTCCTGGGACCAAAACTAAAAATGCCTCAAACTTCTCCATGGGAATCCCTCTCTTGTGTACCATCTGTGAATCAATAAAATTGTGAGTGGCTCCACTGTCTATCAATACAGAAACTCTTTGCCCCATGATGGTGCCTCTTACTCTTAAGGTAAGATATTTTGGGACCCCTCTCAATGCTGCAACAACCCCTCCTCTTGGAGCAAAGTCTTCTATGGGTTGTACAGCGCTGGCACCCTTCTTGGAGAAGGCCTTGATAGGATGTGCTTTCCCTATAACACATTTCTCCTAAACAGGGTGTGTCTACCTTGGCCTTGAATGGGATTTCTTCTGCAAAAAGGTTCTTGCCCTAGGCAAGATGTGTTGTAGATCTCTAGCTTTCTCCACAACTTCAAGGAGTGTAGTTGGCTTTGTAGACTTGACCAACCCTTGTAATGGTTCAGCCATCCCATTCAAAAACATGCATACCTTCCTGCTCATAGTAATGTTGGAGACCATCATTGAAAGCTGTAGATATTCAACAATATAATCCTCAAGATCTCCCTCTTGCTTGAGTTTGGTTATTTTGGCAAAGTGGGCTTCCAAATCCCTTGGATCAAATCTCTCCACTAGCTTCTTAGTGAAAGTTGAGTATGAAGTGATATGATGATGCCCAAGTGTGGTTATTCCATGAAACCACCAGTCTTGAGCCTCTCCTTCTAGATGCAATGCAACTAT
This sequence comes from Pinus albicaulis, assembly GCA_034641835.2. Lineage (NCBI taxonomy): Eukaryota > Viridiplantae > Streptophyta > Pinopsida > Pinales > Pinaceae > Pinus > Pinus albicaulis. Next base: position 77,715 of record JAXQQM020071435.1, read on the forward strand.
CTTGATAGCTTCCATTTCGGAAACCTTGTGAAGCTAGAAGTATGTGTCCAACTTCTCTACCCATGCCTTTACTGTGTGCTTAGATGTCCCATAAAATGTGGGAAAGAATAATCCCACCATACTGCGCTATAGGGCTGATCCCTGCATCAAGTTACCTTCCCTTTGATGAGGATCATTCCTCCTTCCATCCTTGATCCGACAAAACTCCTGAAAGCTCAGATGCTCCTTGAACCTTTGAGACTGGAGCTCATATTCTTCAAAATACTTTCCTAGAGAACCCTAATTATCTCATTCAGTTAAAAATTAAGGCATGGTGGAGCGTGGTGATGGATTTTAATGTCCCATGCCATTTACAGTGTTGGTACTTGCCTTAGGTCAAAACCCTAAAGAGTCTCCTTCTTGCCTCATCTCCTTGAGATCACTTGCAATGTTCTGAAAGGTTTTAAGTAAGAGCCTTGAGATATCTTCCTTCTCCATGCTGAATAAAGATCTCCCCCCCCCAACAAGCTGAGCCAAGAGCAGAGCTCTGATACCACTGTAATATCCCTTTTCAGGAATTTCAGCAATATCTCCAGTGAGGACGCTGTATAAGTGAACCAGTGCAAGAATAACGTAGTCCAAGGCTTGGACCCTCAATAATATGTTGTATATGGATTAAATATAGAATGGAATTAGAAACAAATCACTCTAGCTATAATAAATAGATCTCCCCAACTCAATTGTAGAAAAAGGCATCATAACCCCAGTACATCATAAAATAGAAATTCCGGAGGCAGCAACAATGTTATTCTTGTTATGTAAACTACAAAAATAGATGGAATAACATATATCTGGAACCTTCATTCATTATAATATCAGAAATGAGAGGATTGACCTCTTTTACAAACACATTGGGATCTCCCGGCAAGGATTTTCCGGCAAAATAACAATACAATGTACAGCACTGCAGAAAATAACGCTATACCCAACAACTCTATATTAAGAAATGTCTGATATTCTCAAAGATGAATACACAATACAGAAATAGGCTCAAGACCTTCCTCAATAGGACTCTTGGAGTGGAAATCACCCCCTCCTCTCCTGAAATAAGCTCAAATGGGTAGATCTTCCCCCAACTACTGCAACTACTGCAGAAATAACGCACTCACTGAGAGTGAATGCGCAGTATAGGCTAGAGGATGGCTTCCTCAAGATATCTAATGAGAATGGAACTCAAGACCTCCTCCTTGAATCTCCCAATCAATCTGCAACAACAATGGAACTAGAATTCCCACATGAGAACCCTTGCACTAAACAGTGCTGCAACTCTGGCTAAATAGCTGAAGATTGCAATCAGTCATAATACTGAAACAAGAATTATGAATGAATGAATTCCCTTGTTTCCATTCCTTCCTTTTTATTCCAAGTGAGCTTCTCCATCCTAGGCCCCACACATGGGTGGTGTAGCTTCCTTAAGAAGCTTTCTCCTTCAAAACTGCGCTGCCCTAGAGGCTTTCCCTCCCTTTTTACAGTGCTGGTTGACTTGGTCAACTATAGTAGCTCCTTGCTTTTACTTCTTTTCACACTCAAGGGGCTTTATTTTATCCTCCTATCTCAATCCCTTTTCATACTGGGATAGATTTTATTGTGCTCTTTACTTCTTATTTCAAAAATGGAGAAATTATAATGTTCCAAGTAGCTATGGCTAAATGGGAACATCACAGACAGATGGATGAGGTGAAAATGCATGGCTTCACGGATGCAGATTGGGCAGGTAGCCCAACGGACAAAAAGAGCACATCAGGAGGGGTTTTCAGTATCGGATCTACAACTCTTTCTTGGGTACAACAGGAAACAGATATCTGTGGCACTCAGTTCAGCCGAAGCGAAATACATGGTAGCAAGTCAAGCTGCATGTGAGGCTATCTGGATGAGGAAGATCCTGGTCGGTTTGTTCGGTTCTCATTTAGATCCTACAATGATTCATTATAATAATCAGAGTTGCATTAAACTCTTGATTAATCTTGTGTTTCATGATAGATCTAAGCATATAGATATTCGGTATCATCATATCAAAGATTGTGTGCAGCGAAAGATCATGTTGCTTCAATACATTCCTATGGAAGATCAGGATGTAGATATTTTGACGAAGGCGCTCACTAGGAGAAAATTTGAATACCATAGAGACAGGATCGGGGTGAAGGATAATCATTTTCTTGTTAAGAGGGAGTGTTGAGATTCAACAAGATGATGATCCTAGTGAAAATCAAGCACCTTCACTAGGTGGGGCCTGCAGGCTATTTTTAGGTGTATGTCTATTTTTAGAATGGTGAACATATTCTAAAATTAGCAGGATTTTGATTCTAGATGGTTGAGCAAATTCTATCTTTAGATGATTTTATATTTTTAGAACATGGGTGAAGTCTATTTATAGATTGCATATCTAAAAATATAATCCATGTCGATTATTATTAGCTCTCAATGATAATCAGACAATAAATAATAACTTATTCTCTTCACTACTACATTTCGCGGAAATTCCGACACCTGTTTCCGACGCTTTTGACCAAATGTCGGAAATTTTCCCAAATTTTTTCCATCCCGCCCGAAACCGTCGCTATACCGACGTCTATAGAAAAGTGTCGTAATACCGACACTTAAACTAGTGTCGCAATTACGACGTTAAAAGGAAGACGTCGCAATTGCGGCACCATGGCCCAAAGCGTCTCTATTGAGACGACTCTAAACGTCGCAATGGCGACACAATGTCTAGGTGTCGCCATTGCGACGTTTGGAGGCACCGTCCTAAGAGCGACGCCTTTTCCGTCGTCGGTATAGCGACAGTTATTTTCGCGCTACATAAAAATACCAAACTTATATGGGCGCTACATAAAAATTCGAAACTTATATGCGCGCTACATAAAAATGTTTGGTATTTGTCGCAATAGCTACGTTTGATATCACGCGCGCATTCGCTCTCTGCTCTTGCAGAACAGCATTTGTGGTCAGCATTCGAGCTCAGCTCTTGCAGAACAGCATTTGCCCTCAGCATTCGCCCTCAGCGTTCGCCCTCAGCTCTTGCAGAACAGCATTCGCCCTCAGCGTTCGCCCTCAGCTCTTGCAGAACAGCATTCGCCCTCAGCGTTCGCCCTTAGCTCTTGCAGAACAGCATTCGCCCTCAGCTCTTGCAAAATGGTAAGTTCTTACTGCAGGCCCTTCCTCCTATAGTAGGGTTGACTCTATTTGGGTTTTTTTGGTCAATTCCATTGGATTGTGTTAGGCCGTAGGGTTCTCTCTAGATGTCAAGAATCAAGATTCAATACCCTCTATTATCTTCATCACCCAATACAAGATTTAAATTTTTCCCAAAGAAACGCTTATTAATTTGGCAGCCATTATTTCTCCTCGCTTTAAAAACCCTACATTTAAATGAAAACAAGCATTGCATTTCAACTACAAAAATCTATTAGTGTTCAAATGTACATGTGTGCTACATTAACGTCCGATGTCACGCGCGCACTTCCGCCCTCCGCTCTGCAACACCTCTTCCCCTCGCATTCGCCCCTCGCCCGTGCACGCATTCGCCGCATTCGCCTCTCGCATTCGCCCCGAGCTCTTGCGTAACAAAGATTCACCCCGGATTCCCCTCACTCTTTCGTGTCAGCAGCCCTCGCCCCCGCATTCGCCCTCGCCCTGCGTAACGGGGCCTTTGCCCTCGCATTCGCCCCCGCCGTTCGCCCTCGCCCCGCAACAACATTCGCCCTCGCTGCCGCCCGCCCTTGCAACAACATTCACCCTCGGCTCTTGCAAAATGGTAAGTTCTTACTGCAGGCCCTTCCTCCTATAGTAGGGTTGACTCTATTTGGGTTTTTTTGGTCAATTCTATTGGATTGTGTTAGGTTGTATGGTTCTCTCTAGATGTCAAGAATCAAGATTCAATACCCTCTATTATCTTCATCACCCAATACAAGATTTAAATTTTCCCCAAAGAAACGCTTATTAATTTGGCAGCCATTATTTCTCCCTGCTTTAAAAACCCTACATTTAAATGAAAACAAGCATTGCATTTCAACTACAAAAATCTATTAGTGTTCAAAATGTACATGTGTGCATCACTTGTGTAGGGTATTCCTTTTCCACTTTCACATTATCCAAGAATGTGTGCAGTATAGTTCATATTTTTTGTGATTTAGATTATCTTGAAAAAGGAAAGGTAAATTATTTCCCATGGAAAAGAAGGTTTTCCCTTTTTATAGGTTGTTTGGACTTACGTGGAAAAATTTATGGTATGCCTTTCATATTATGTAGTTTAAATTTGAATTAACAGATTATTCTACATGAAAATATAATTACCTATGTGATGTCCTTCATCACTAATTAAAATTATAGGCTTTCAATTT